>NW_019091418.1:992519-1025297 GCF_001949145.1 Acanthaster planci
TACAAGGACCTTGCAGACTGGACAAGTGTAGTTAATGGCATTTCTCGTTTTTGTTAAGCTGAAAACAAATGCAGAAAACTTTTCTAAAACTCTATACTCTAAAGTAGATCGGACCCATAACATTTGTGCAAAGTTTGTAATTCCGGGACCCTCGATCCTGCACTGGTGGTGGAAGGGGGGAGCAGTAGGGCCAGTGCCCCCCCCCCCTTTTTGACTGGGGGGCCTACCCCTCATCCACTTTTGCAGGTCCTTTAATAGGGAGGGGCTTAATGGATCAGCCAATAAATGACTAACACTTAATGGCCTTACAACTGCCCTCCCAACTTTGAAAATCGTTTGGCCGCCATTAATATCAGTTGCACGCACTGGACAATATCAATAGAATCCTTCTCACAGAAGATGTTTGGCCTAGCAAACTCTTGCTACAATGCTTACATCCAATTCCCAAGTTATGAGTCAAATAGGAAAGGCATTCCAATCTCAGTCTAGAATTACCAGTGCGGTGGTCCGAGTAACTTGGACCCAACAAATCGCCTTTTTTTAACATTTGGGCACGGTCGGGGGATAGTAGTCCAAATGTTCAAAAAGGCGATTTGTAGGGTCCAAGTTACTTAGACTACCAGTGTGGCTGGTTAAGTTAAGCTAGGTTTATGTCTTCATATCACACAGGTGTATCAAGATCTTGGGACACTTGGGGTTGGTAAATAACTTCTTTTTTTTTTTGGAAAGGTAACTGTCCTAACTGTATTAATTATTACTTCCCCAAAGAAAGGTGGTAGCACCATTTCTAACATGCCTGAGCTTTTTAAAAGTTCAGAAAAATGGAAGCATAGATGCAGGTATCCCTTTTAAGTAATTCCATTAAACCAAATTAAGCTTCATTTTTATGAATTACACTTTCCCAACTAACCACAAAATGGGTTTAAAATGTTAAAAAAAATCTTCCTGTGCTATTGTGATAACATTAAGTAACTCATCCAAGTTGGAGGCAATGTATTTCACACAAGAAATGATTCTTTTATTGTAAGCCTTCAAACTGTATGAAGAGGTATAAAACTTGGATACAACCTTCTGAAAAGACAAGAAGTGGGGGAAATGGTTTGGTTCCAAACTCAATTAATTGATCTACTCCTGATAAAATGGAATAGGATTTTTCAACCACTCTACATCAACGTAGAACACAAGCTGAAAAACTGTAATGTTTCACCACAAATGCGTGTTCCAGATACATAGCACCAATGATTTCAAACTGAAAAATAATTATTCAGATTCACTTAATAACTTATTAGAAGAGCCCTCTGGTGATATTTCGGAGGCTTGTGACAAGCAAAAAAATCCATCCACGCATTCAGTCTTCCAATCTCAAGATGGCATCTAATAATATTTTCTCACCTCTTCAAATTTTCGGCTTGTTTTCCTTCTTTTTTCTTATCAATGTTTTCTTACTTTATTCAATAACTGTGTAGTTCCGAAAAGTAACATCAAGTTCCTTTGTATTCAAGTTCTGATATTTACAGCCTTACATATGTTGCTGTTGTTGACTTCAAGTCCTGCCTTGACTGGCCCTAATTCAGAATATCAATATCCAAACTAAAACAAGCAATAAAAGTGTAAAACACATTTCACTTGCTGCACATGTGAATGCTTTACCTGTCCTTCTCTCACAACTGTCACCAGAGGTCATGCATTCGATATAAAATGTCCGATCTTGTATAAAGTCAGGTCCTACTATCATAATGTTGAACTGTAAATACAGTTGAAAGTTTTTGAAGCCCAATTAATTACAGCTGCATAATATAACAACAAAAATTGTTGACAGTGTTTTGATGAGTGTGAAATTGGAGTGTAGAATTGGCAGATACAAAATAAGCATCACATGATTTGCTGCAAACACATTACAGCTTTTCAACGAGTGTTGTATTCGAGTCCATCACAAGTCCCACCACAGGTCCAGTCACAAATCCCTTCACAAGGCCAGTCATGAGTTACAGGGTGAACAATGACAAAGGAATGCTTTTGTCACAGCTCATTTGAATTGTGATGGACCTACAAAATTGTAACTTTTGGGAGGTGGAACACAATTAACAAGTTTTCTAACAGAAGGGCTGACCTTGAAAATGTTTTTTTTCTAAAGGGAAACATGCCCAATGCTGTCTGCATTTTGAATCCACCAATCATGAAAGCCTATTCCATAAGAGCTGCAGCTAAAAAGCACCCCTAACCAATACATTTGATACTTGAGCATATTACACAGGTTGCCAGCCAAGATGGAACACAATTACTTCACAAACCGTCTGGCTGGTAGGCCACTTAAAATTGCTCTGTACATAAAACCAACATTGACATAGCACCAGTTTGATGGAGCTGCTTTTAAATTCTAATGAGGGCAATGATTTTCTTTTCTTCTAATAGTCAATTTCCCAGCAAATTGATAATTAGAGAGGTCTGTGGCGAGCAGACGTGGCTACGGCTGGGAATAACATGCACGTCTATGAAAGCCACTGGCTTGTGGCTGATGTCACATTCCATAGATGCATGCATTACTCCCAGACGTAGCCAGTTGACTCAAACACGGCTTTTTGGTGGAGGGGTTGACCACTGAATATTTCAGGGAGTTCAACTGTCACAGAAACACTGCAAGTGCAGATATCAAGCAGCAAAGCCAGAACGAGTTACTGATCAAACTACAAAGTGATGCACGTTACTCGTGGTGCTGCATGGCTCTCAGCCGACTTTTACCTGCTTCTAAGAAACGGATTTGCTCAGCAGCAACATGGAAACTGGTCCAGGCCACGGCCTCTGAGCCTGATCTTGTAACACCGTTGGTCTGGACACAATATATTTCTTCATTCTCTTCTTCACTTATGAGGACCTTTTGCTAGATGAATGAATAAAAGTTCTGGATCCCCTGACGAGACACCAACCATGTAGGCACTGCCCTGTGATGTTAGAGGGATTCAGAGCAGTGCAACCAATCCGACACGCTGGAGCATGGCAAGTGTTGTCACTCTTAAGTACAGTGGGCACGGCTTAGTTACAGTAAAAGGTCTCCTGAATACCTGACCAATCTATCAAACCACATTTTCTGCCAGGCCAGGCTGGTCAATAACCATGCACATGAACCTGTTTAAATCTTTCAGATTTTATGGGTGCATGGCACAATGACTCAACGGACCACAAAGAGGCTTTCAGCCAATTCTTGAAGCAAATTTTGACAGTGCGGTGGCTGAGCAGTTCCATCAAACTCTTTGAAATTCATAATAAATATCACATTTCACAAAAAAGGTTTGATTTCCAAAGAGTGAAATTCCAACTCTATCCCTCGCTGGCACAACAAGATGCCATGATTTTGAGTTTAATTAAACTAACACCTTTTTGCAGACAGCCAAAAAGAAAATCATGAGACTGGAAACTAAGGTGCGAACTCCACCCATGCAAAGAATCTTGCTCTAATCATTTTGTCCATGTTTCTGTCAAAGTGAATTTTCACTCATTGGAAGTAATGACTGGTGAGTAAAATTGCAAATATACAGTATGGAACAAAGCACACAAAATGTGCAAGGAAAGAATTCAGAGAATCATTTGTGGAGTTTTGAAACGATTTCTATAAACTGCTCAACACTTAATGATCTGTTTGTCTAAACACATAAAAACTGTACCCTAAAACTAAACAAAGTACATCTTTAACACTTTCTTGTTAAGTTCTCATTTGATCCAGCAGCAATATTAAAAACAGGTACCCACATCTGATTCAATTAAGATACAGAAATTAGAATATATTTGCTTAAGTAATTGAATATTTATAAGCATTTGGCAATAAAAACTTAAAACATAAACTCTTACACAATTTCTGTTTAACAATGGTGGTTGAAAGTATGCATGAAGAAAACATTCAAGTATTTACAAAACATGGCTATGTACAAAAAGAAAAATACTGTATGAAGACACGAAATTTGAGTCAACACAAATGCAAGTCTCCCATGTGACCTGTTCTTACAAAATCGAAACATACCATTGATAGAGGATGCTATCAGGAACCTGGTTTAGCTCAGCTTTGTGATAATACCCTCTGGCAACAATACGGTTAAGAAGTTGTAGATTCCCACTGGGATAACTGTGTGTGCGTTTGGGGAAAAGATTCAGTGCCAGGTCTTGAGCCAAGCCTACCACTGAGCAAGAGCTTCATGGTGGAGGCTTTGGACATTAGCTTGAACTGACAAAGGTTTCATCAAGCCTCATGTACAGCAACACTGGCTGGGCTGTAGCTTCATCAATGCTGCCAAGCTCATCAACTTACATCCTAAACATCCTTATGGATTTCGTAGGATCTGGGAGGGTTTAGGTAAATGCTTATTCTTACTACTGGTGTGATTAAATTATACCGTACTTGTAACTTCAAAAAGGCATGTATAGATTGTTAGATCTCCCAAATGTTTGCAAGAAACACATCCACCTGACCACCACAGGAGAAATATATCAATTGCAACTATCATATCACTATTTAACATCACACATCCAACAATTAAACCTAAAAACCTATTTAAAATATCACTCAATCAACAATTTGGAGGTGATCTGCTTGTATGTCTTCTGCAAGTCAAAATATGAATAGTGTCTAGTACAGCAACTCATTTGCATGTTTTCTACGAAAATTAAAGGGTGGAATCTTCTGGATTACAGACGCTGTTGGCTAAAAATACTTCAAAGCAAGTTTTTTCATCGTCACGGTCCATACAGTGTGAGTAGCTGACAGGTATCAGTCCATGTCAATGCTGCAGGTGGCTGGTGTCAAGCATATCCAAAGCCGTTCAAGGTAGTAACCATCTATTATAGTCTGCCGAGTTTCATTGCTAAACATACCGATACACGTTTACATTACATGTAGGATACAATAATTTCATTGGTCTAGCATGGCCACATACCTAGTCACTAAAAAGGTCCCTCACGTGCTGCTTTATACATGTATCTAATTCACACCCAAACTGACACTGGTCAGGCAGGCACTGAGTTTTGAGGTTATTTTGGCAGAAGAGGTCACAGTCATTAACCAAAGGTCATGATATTAAACAAATTTGTTTATTGCAGACTCAGTCCAAACCTTGATCTTTTTGACTCACAGACCCTATGAAAGAAACAAAAGTTGTTGGCTGCTTGAGACATGGAATGTGTTTTTACCCTCTTCGGGAGGTCACATTGACACCATCAACCACATCTCCACTCCCATGTCACCCCCGGGATGTAACAAATGCCATGTTCTGCATTGCAGTAGTCAACCCTTGATAAATGTGCAGACGTGATAGAAAACACTAAGCAGGCCACTAAGCATTATTCACGTACATGTAGCAAATGACTTGTTCTCAACTTTTGGCTACTTTTATACTTCTTCTGGAATACAATCTCAATCTTAAGAAATCCTTAATTTCTAACTACCTTTAGTGAGTCACTATTCCATATTGCGTTATACAAGCTAAAAATCGTCATAAAATATATACTTTTTCCTATGTACATTGGGCAGATCAAATATATAAAAACCACTATTATCAAACTGATAACTAATCATGTCTGAGTAAAATCTGTTTGCCCAAATTATTTCAAATTGGCCTTCCTAAAAGTCATGAAAGAACTTCAACAGCACGCCTTACGCCCCACCAACAGATTATATACATCCTCTGTGCTGCATTTAAGTTAACTTTTCACATGAAATGCAACAACCTCACACTAGTAGTTAAGTCAAAAGACTATTTTCTGTCATTGGTCAAATGAGGGCAGCGCACACATGTAAAGACTGCTGTGACACTCCGGGAAGGTCTCCAGTAATGGCACACACTCTGTGACAGCTTTACCTGTAGCTCAGACACAACTGTATAAAGTACCATTCTATTCTGAGCCACAACTAGCACAATGGTTCCACCATCACCGGGGGCCTTCTCGGTGTGCAGTAGTCAGATCCCCAGATGTGTCGATACAAATGTCTGTGCCATTCGCTTAACCTAGGCTCAGTAACTGCCTTGGGCTTCCCTTTCCGACTGTGGAGATATCTCAGGCTCAGCATGGTTAAAAAAGGGAACACTGAGCCTCATCAAACAAATTTGCAAACTATTTCCGTTCAAAAAGTATAACAGTAAACAATATTTCCCATATTAAAACAAAATAACTGAAACATATGATGCATGCACTTGCTTGTGGCACTTGTGGGACACTACAGTTTTGGCCAACAATGCTGTAATAGCTGGTGGTCACACATTATCACGTACATGTGCAAACGTGTACATGTAGGCGCAGTTAAAGTGTCCAACCTGATGTGTCCAACGCTGGTACTCAAGCTTTGTTACCGCATTTCTTTGGGGGGGGGGAAAATTGGCAAGAAAATAAACTGTCGATGAGATGCTGATTTCATGGAGGGGAATTCTCCTGAAATGTGACTTCTACAGCCTGGTTTCTTGGAGGGGGAAGGAGACATTTTCATAGTCGTCAAACTGGTTGATGTTGTTGTTACCATTCCCGTTGGCTTCTTGCGAGTCCTGCCGCTGCCAAACTGTGTCTTCCCCGGAGGGTCCCGCTGCGGCTCCCCCTTTGTCCTTCTCCTTGTCTTTGGTGTGCTTGGAGCTCTTTGACATTTTCCGCTCCTTCTTGGCCTCTTTCTTGGCCTTCTTGGCCTGTTTCTGCTTCTCCTTTTTGCTGACGGTCTTGCTGGGCGGGACCACTTCCACCGACTCGTAGCTGTGGTTGCCCCGCTGGCTCTCCCCCGCCTTGTGGTTGGTTTCAGCCAGCTTGCTGGGTTGGGTGGTCTCCACGTCGATGTACATGTGCTCCTTCTTGGTCCACAGGTCTTTGCTGGCTTCGTGCCCACTGACGTGGACCATCCCCCCGGCGATGGCCGCGGCGCCGGCACTGCTGCTTCCCGTTGCGTCGCCGACGGACTGGTAGTTGTCCTCCTCATCCATGGCCTGGTAGTTGTCCTCCACTTCTGCCTGCTTCGATAAAGCCATGTCCCAGGTAAACTGGGCGGTGTCCTCATTCCCAGGGGACTTTGACCCCTGACCTTTGCTCTTCTTGTCCACCACAGCATACAGTGGTAGGTCACCCTCCTCATTGGTCGGTGGGGGCGACCCCGGGTCTGATGCCCTGGCTTCAGTCCGTGCATTGTTGTTGGCCTGATCCTGGGGGCTCTTGTTGGCCTTGTTGACCTTTGCGTAGTTAGCTTTGGATTTCTTGTCTACAACGGTATACATCGGAGCCTCGGCAGGGTTTGCTCTCTTCTCAGTGACAGCATAGGGCTCAATGTCTTCATTACTTGCTGAAATATCAAAACAGATAATGAAGAATTGTCAAATTAAAGACGGAAAATTCCATGAGTGAAGGAGATGAACCCGGAACCCCAAAACCCAGCAATTTGACAAACAGAATAAGACAGTTCGTAATTACCGCATGTACGCTGCACTGGAAAGTAGGGCAAGGGTCATTGTACATAAAACGAATCGCTTCACCGTGCGTCCTGAGTGGGCGTCCTTCTGTGACATTCCTTTGTGTAATGAATGTTACATGTACGTATGCGATTCAGCTTAGTTTTTCAAGTCTTCTCAGGATTTGGTTAAATCTTTACCATGGATGGATGCAAGCAGGATGTTTCAATTGATGACATTCGTCTGTGGTGAAAGAGGTTTTAAGGAACAAAAACATATTCCACATGCTGTAGTTGGATTAATCAACACTTTAATAGGCCTAACTAACCTTAATTTGTATGAAATCAGCTGATAATTTACCGTATTCAAAATTTCCGTTTTCTTCCATTTTCAGTTTCATTATATCTTTGACACTGCTTTCCGTACTGATTTCCTGGAGTGCGTTCCATATACATATACATGTATATCTGACACCCTGTGCACAAACCTTATGACGCTGGTCCGAAAAATTGTGTTTTCAGAGGAAATGCTTTGATTTTCCCGCTGCTACATGTACATTGGACCTGTAAATGTGACTTTTTAGGACATCCATGTACGTATTATTTCTCTCTGAGAGCTAATAAGGCCCCACAGGGGAAAATTACCGAAGTGACATTTGTATTTCCTTTTCGTAAAAGTTGTAGAAAAGTACACTTGAATATTATGAATTATTTTGGGACACTATTCAGTATTATTTTTTTTTAAATGACTGTACCGGATTGTAGGTTAATAGAATGTTCATTCTGTTCTTGATTTTCCTTATTTCATCTTCAGCATCTTCCCTATTTCAGCAATTTTTTAGACAATCGTCCCTATCAATAGCAGCCCATTTGCGCACACACAAGCTACATGCACACGTAAATCAATTCGTTTTATGTACAAATGTTCATTGCAAAAGTTCATTCGCGCACGTGCAGTTTGCAATTACAAACTGGCTTATTAGCAGGCGTTACTGCAGCGGCACAAATCGCTCGTGGGTAGGTAGTACGTCCACATTACACTCCTCTTTGACCAAATTAGGTATCGTGATCTGTATGCACATTGCACGTCAAGCTGAAGAATGTGCGCATGAGTGCAATGCCACCACATGTACTGGGACATGTATGGCATCTAATCAGATTAGTCTGCATAGTGCTTTCACAATCACTGAGCTGCATGGACCATTGTTTTATGGACAGGGTCTTTTGTTGTCAATGTCTTCCAGCTATTAGGCACATTCCTGGCCACACTTAAGGGCTCAGCTGTGTCATTCCTGAGATTGTCAAGACTCATTTTCGGTTATGGTACAGAAACACTGACAACTTGGAAAGTGTCAGTTCATCACTCCGACCACCGTTTCCGAGTCCATTGGTACGGCCAACCTTAAAATGGTTCTGTTTCTATGCAGCAAGGATCTCACATCACAACCTGCACATCCCCTTATTATTATTTTTACTACCCTGCACATTGGGCTCACAACAACTGAACATTCCTGAAACCGTCTCAGCTCCCTGTGGAGTACACCTGCTGATGCAGCCTTATTAGGCACATAGGGGTAAAACGAAAGGTCGGAACATGCTGCCACCAGCTGGATTGGAACCTCCGACCCTCTGATCAGAAGCTACAAACATGCCCCCTAAAAAGCCTTAAAGAGCAACCTTTCACGAAAGTTAGTCATGGCGATCGGCAGCAACGGGTCTCAAAAGTGAGTTTTTTAACCAAAAATATTGCTGAACCCAGGTTTATCTGGCATAGATGTCTATGACGGGATCCAAGTAAATATACTACAGCCAGATGTCTTATTTCATTCCATTGTTGAGGTTGCTCTTTAAAAGGCATTAACGCGAGAACCAACACACGAACAAACATGCCCACATACTCCGTTCGTTTGCACTCACTTCCTGACTCAAAATGACATTGCACTTAACTCTAAACTATTTTAAACGAGAGTTTGACCTGACCTCCTTGTGGGTTTGCAGCTCCTGCTAAAACATTGGGCGGTCTAGGCCTGGTCTCATCAGTGATTTCTTCATAGACACGTGGTGCTCTTGGAACCTGCCAACTATTGCTTGCTGCATGTATGGGTCCATTAGAAGAGCCCTGCATAGCAACAAAAAAGATGAAGATAGTCCACGAAATCAATTTAGACTGTAAAAATATAGTACACATACATACATGCATACATGCACAGAACAAATTCTGCACGCACTGAATAATTTGTTGGAGAGTTTCCCCCCCCCCAGAAAAAACTTTCAAGTTAAAATTCAACAAACCTGAGGCTATACTTTCACAAATTTTCTATGCACAGGAAGTGTAAATGCTAGTAAGCCGAGACAGGTTCCCAGCCAAAAACTTCAAGCCAATCTACATGTATGTTTACTGCTTGTGAATGTCACTTTTGGCTCAGTACAGAAACCAATGTCAAGATTCTTTCTTTTGACCCTCCTTTTGCTTAACCCTCAAAAACAGTCAAAAAATCCATCCACTTGATTTCTCCTAGTACACAGACACACATGTATGGGAGATTTGAATGGTTTTGACTGATAGGACAACTGTGTCGAGAATGTGTCTTTGCATCAGGAGGGTTAAGAAACCTTACATCCTCTGGCCCTTGATGGCGACATTATTATGGTTCAGATAGTCATGAGTCAAACCTGTTACTTCATTTCGTATAAATCAAGCTCAAAGGGGAAATCCAACGTTTTGAAATTGATCCCAATTCTAACCATCGGTCACGATAATAATCCATTCCGAGGTGAACTTCCTGAATTTATCCAGTATAAAAACAATTTTAAAAAGAGGATTCATGTACAAAATACAGCACTTCCATACCAGTGTGTGTACTATGCAAATGTACCTGTATGGTACATGTACAGTATGTGAGGTTACCAAGAGCTACATGTACAATTCTTCACAAAAGCATAGTTTACATGTATTTGCATACATGTACATGTACCGGTACATGTACCCCTGGGTAACATTAACCGGGAATTTTGATGTTGAGCATAAATTTGGAATCAGATCTTGGAAGGCACAGGATCCTGCCCCTTTTTTCAATAGCATAGGGTCACAGCTCAGATTCTGCAGTCGGTTTGGAATCGATACGACATTTAGCAACATGGAGTCACCTGATTGGTTGGCTGTTACACAAACCGGTACATGCACTGTACATACATTGTAGCCTCCATGTAGTACTGAATTCACCAAAATACGGCAGAACATCAGATGTGTTATGCTTCTAAAGGTTCAAAGGAACTTCTTTTGCAAAGACTTAGAACCCCGGGCTGATGGACCAAGTGAGGGTGCAATTCCCAACAGAGGCTGCTTTGGTCAGACCGGCACTTCACTGGTTCAGGAACGACTACGAAATGCAGGAGTTACGGTCGCATCACTACCAGCAAGCTGAACACTCCCACTCAACATGGCTCTTCTCAGCGGACGAGGGGGGCGCTGTTGCTCAAGGTGGATATGACAAAGACCACAGTAATTGGTCATGTTTGCAGTGTTTGCCAATGGACATAAACTTCTGTGTTTGAATACATGTATCCAGAGACATGTTACATTTGCATGTAAGCTGCAGTTTGAATGAAACAGAAGAACATTTTTAATTTCTTACAGATGGCCAGAACAAAATATTCATCTGTCAGTTTTGACATTAAAACGGGCATTGATTTTTATTTTGAAACAGAAATCACTAGAGCTTCAGATCAATCCCATTCTAGCCTCCATACTGATGCACATGATGAGGAACAGGTTGTGGAGTGATCAAGATTTGGCTACAATGTAAAACAAGCAATGAAACACTACATGCTGACATGATGGTAATTTACTGGCCTCCTTTTGGTTTGTTTATGCCATTAATCAATGATACTCATAATATATCCACAACCGCTTCCAAAACCCCCCAAAACTCCAAATTTTCCCAGGTTCGAGATCAACTCAGGTCGTGTGTGAGAACCTCTGAGAAGGAATCCAATTTGTTGTTTGGTTTAAGGAAAGACCTTCGGCCTACACGTACACCAGGAATTCACAAACAGGAAGTTGTTTGTTAAGATGAATCACGGGTGGAAAATGAGAACGACTTCACCACTCAAAGGAAATTAGATTCCTTGTAATACTGATCAGACAACTACAAGACTTTAAGACTATCCTTGCTTGATATTACATGTAAATGTACCGGTACATGTAGAGTGTTCTTTCAAAAAAAAATGAAATATTTTCATACTTTTTTACAAATAAAATAAAATAAACATTTAGATACTGTGCTGAATTCAGTACACTTGCCATTGCCTACCATCAAATATCTGTTTAACCATTGTATACATGTATGCAAGCAGCCTCCAGAGTAGAACCAGACTTTTTTTTAAATGAAATTTTGTTCCAGCTTGCTGCCAAATGTACAGATGAGAAAAGTGGTTTCTTCCTCTACCGGTACTTTACCTTTGACCGAAAGTGGACAATACAAGTATCTTGGTTTTTTTCTTTCAACATTCCTCCACGACAGAATGGATTGAGAGGTAACACTAGACGCTGATGTACCGGTACGTATGAGAAAACTTGGAATACAGAGATACAGAAGTCCCATAAATATTCATGAGTCGACAAATGTATATACACGTATAACTCATTGATGTAGGATTAATTTTGTTTCCATTTCTTGAATGAAATCATCTGGTTGTCTATGGGAAACCATTATCATGTTCATATACAGGAAGTTCAATTCTTCACAGCACTGTTTTCATTCTTCAAACCCCTGTAGCTGTTGAAGGGGCCAAACCAGGCCATGATTGAAAGACTTCACATCAGTGTTCTGATGGGACAAATGGGGCACTTCTGGTGAGCAGAGGAGCTTGGGAGGAGCTCCAACTGCTTGTATGGAGTCTATCACCCAAAACATTTTGTATAGAATCTACCACACAAAACATTACATGTACATGTATGTGGAATTTTGAAGTAGGGGCTTAGCTTTTCTCACACAGAATTTACGCTTCAAAGGTTTTTTGATGTCTGTGAGTTCATTCAGTGGGCAGAAGCATTCAAGTAGAACCTTAATTTGGAGGGTTAAAGATCACACATACATGTAAGAGGGAAAATCTAATAACTTTTTCAGCATTGCAAGTGAACACGTACATGTACTGTACGTATTAAAGCATGGTGTCCTACGATACGGTCACGTACATGTACATGGATGCTGAACTTCTGTGCTACAATATGAAAGCCAAATGGCACAGTGCAACATTTTCAAAATGAAAACGAAATCACGTGCTTACATACGGTAGAGTACATGTACAGTTTGTGTTTCGCCACTTGGTGAGAAAAATACTTAACATGACCACTACAAACTTACTACACAATTCCATTTTAATTGGAACAAGTCCATATGAAACTACCGTAATCAACTCAGCATGAGCACAGTTCCATTTTCACGCAGGCAGGAAAGACCCTCCACCCTTTACGTACATTGTTCCAGCACCAAGTATTACTTCCTTGTTTGGCTGCAAAAACATTCAAACTTCCTCTTTGATACCCAGGAGGTAACAAGGGTCGGCAAATCAACAGCAGCCATGGCAAACATTTCCTCCACACAAGATAAACAAAGTCTTTCTGTAATGTTGTCACTTTCATTTCTTCCACTGAGGTGAAACCTCTTTCACCATACTGCACTTTTTTTTTTTGAGTCAATTCAAACATGACTGTAACCCAACCTATACAGAAAGCACCGAGAGACACAATCTGTTTCAACATCATTTGACAAACCTTCATGGAAACAAACTCTTGTGCAAAGGAAATTAACCACATATACTGTACACGTAGTACTGTATACCGTTAAATGTACCGGCACGACAAAAACGCCAAAAATGGAATTTGTTCATTATGTAATACATGTAGTTCATCTTCTGCATCTGTACCATGCAATCTATCTTTGTAAGAACCAGGTTCCCACCTGAGCCAATAATCAGATCACAAGCAATATACATGTACATGTGCACTACAACTTCTGGAAAGGTGATTTCTGCTTTCAGAAAAACTTTTTCTGTAATTAAGAAATTTTCCCTCTTTGCAGCTTCGCAAAATCGGCTCTCTGTTGGGCCAATTCTAAATACATGTAACTTGGACGTGGCTTAAATTTACACAACATACATATACATGTAGGTGTACACAACTTCCAGGGGTACGGCTGCTGCCACGACCACAGACTCCTGTGTGATTGCAAGCCACACCCAAGTAGTTCAGATGCAGCCTTTGCTGTCCTTAAAAATTGATATTTGTGACCCGGTACATCGTACTCAGGAATAAGCCCATGAGGCCGTTTTACGTCAAAGCCGAGTAAAGTGGAGATGTGGGTAAATGTTGAAAAATCGATGTAGCGGTTTCTGTTTATTTTGGAAGTGTATGTATGAAAGGTTTCCATCGACACACTTGTAATGTGCACTATTTGAACGGTTGTGAAATTCTCTTTCTGACCATGTATATATTTCAAAAACTCAATTTGCGACTTATTCCCGATTTCGATGTACTGGGTCACATTTTGTTCCAGCTTGTCTTGCTTTGCTTTAAAGACTCTGGACTACAGAGACCAGCCATTGGCAGGTCAGAACCCACTACCTGACCACAGAGACCAGCCATTGGCAGGTCAGAACCCACTACCTGACCACAGAGACCAGCCATTGGCAGGTCAGAACCCACTACCTGACCACAGAGACCAGCCATTGGCAGGTCAGAACCCACTACCTGACCACAGAGACCAGCCATTGGCAGGTCAGAACCCAATTTCAAGGGGAGAGGGAATTTGTGGGGGGGACCCCAAAAAAGTTGACTTTTTTTGATGCAACTGTTTAGAGTTGTACTTCTGTGTACTTTTCCATTCTTTTGTTTTCCTGTTGCTGCTGCCTTTTAATTATGCACAAATACATGTATACACCATCACTGAAACAAAGCAGCTAGGAAACCCCATGTAAACGTGGAAACTAACTACACTATCACCGAACTCATAATCCAAAATCGATAATGAAAAGAAGCTTCCCTGTTAAACAAAAACGGAAGTACAAAGTCAAGGCATGATCTATTATTTCTGTTCATTTCTCGTTATTTTTGAAAACTTGTGTTTGGTTAGGAAACACAATCTTACTAATGTGCCCAGTTAGCGTGAACAATTTCACTTTTGCAGAGAATAGGGAAATTCACAATACAGTGCGCTACCAGGAGGTTGCCATGGGGAGACCATTTTCCCAGTTTCCTGTCAACAAAAGCATGATTGCCTTACATCAGTAGACAACTTGGGAAATTTTTTTATAGATTGGGACATTCCATATGAAGAGGACAGTATAATAATTAAAAATGCTACTCAAATAAACGTCATAACCTTCTTCCCTGACAAAAATATACTGAGAATAATTTCAGTACCAGTAAGCTGCATGTAGCCGACGAAAAGAATTGTCAACCATTTCCCACAATGCACTGTGAATAATGGCCTTTCAGTGGCAACCTCTAGGTGGCGCACTGTGTTGTGAATTGCCCATGTTGCCAAGTCTTGAGATGCACAGTGTAAATAAGAAAGGGGCATGGCTAATTACCTGTCGGTCACTAGGAAGAGGTGGAGGGGACATCACCAATTGGCCATCCAGCTGCTGATCATCCACAGGTTCGTAGATGCCGTCATGGTCGGCGTCTAGGCTCTGGTCTTCTTCAATGGTCTGGTAATGGGCAGCAATGCGGGCATTCTGCTCAGCCTGCTGCCGGGCGCGAACCACCTCCAGACTCTCTCTGGCTGACACCTGAGAGGAGGCAGAAGTAGACACAGGAGACCTGACCTCATGCAATCGTTTAAGAACAGCGGCCACTTTGACTGAACTGCTAAGCAAAGAGAATATTGCTCAGCACATCTGGTTACCAGCCAAAACTGTCACACCATATCCATTGCCCTTCCTGTGTACAGGGGTGGTCACTGGTTCTCTCTCACGTGGTTCCCCTTCATAAGGTTTCTATTTATTTCTATGTCTGTCCTGCATTCATCAAAGTATCTACATGTATTAGCAACAACGTCCTTCAGCTCACCTACATGTACTTGTACATGTACATGTACAAGTACAAGTACATGTACATGTAAGTACGGGGGGTCTGTAGTTAACTTCTCTCTAAAGCCTCGTTCATACAAGTACATTGCAGTAGAGGCAAAAAGAAAAGCAAAGCAAATTTGACATCACAGAACCCTTTGCAGCAAAATCCACTTGAGTTGAAATGTGTTCAACTCTTGCAAATACAGGTAAACAGCACAAATATTTGATCTAATGTCAATGTTACGTTCACTTTGGTGCCATGTACAAGAACCAGCCACTAAGTGATTCATCCACATGAGCAGAAGTACATGTACATGTACCCCCCTCGGTTTAGAAGAGCCATGCTGGTCAGGAGTGTTCAATTTGTTGGTAGCGATGCAACTTCAATGCTTGCGATTCATAATCGTTTGTGAACCAGCAGTGCACAGTTACTACCAAAGGACCCCTCCCTTGCTAGGACAACTGCACCCTCTCCTGGTCTAGCTTGAGGCCTATTACCGTATGTTTCTGCCATCTCTCTCTTACTGTAAACAGTCCCACTATCATTTACCAGGCATGCCTGTCCGCCTACCTGTGTATATGGCGGCTCTCTCTTCTTTGCTGGTGCTGCAGCATTTCCGTCACTGTTAGCTACAGCACCAACTGCAGCTGAAGCACCTGCTGTGCCAACACTTGGAGTCCTATTCCAAAAACAATCCAGTGACTATTACTCTGCCTTTACTCTTTCTTATTAAACCATTTTTCCTCTCCAACTTCCCCAATCTTCAGAGATCCACTGCGACGATATACTTTAATCCAGCATTTTAATGAAATTGGAACTTCAGCCATTTTACACCCAACCAGGTATCATGGGCATTGTCAGGATTTTTCCAGGAACAAACAACTTTTTTGGGGGGGGGACAGGGAGATTTCTGGAAGGACGAAGCTTGTCGGCTAGGAAAATAAACAACAGCCGGACAGGGTCAGTTTTGAGGTTTGTTCTCAAGCGAATTGGAGATTTTCATCTCTACTTTTTATAACTTTTGCTTTCTCCACTTGTTTTCTATTTTTTTTTTTCAAGGAAAGGGAACAAAGATCCCCCCTGCCAATGCCCATGCCAGGCACATAGTTTTTTCCTTTTGGAAAGGTACTATAGTTATTGAGAATACACAGCAGGTAGTGAGTTACATGTACATGTATATATGTAACTGACCTTGGAATTGTTGAGTTTGGTTCTTCGTCCTCCTCGTTCTGGAGGTCAGGTGGTTTGTACGGAACAGGTGGCACCTCTTCATCATCATCTTTAACCATGCCTACTGCCCCGCCTATTGCCCCACCCACTGCCCCACCCACTGCCCCATCCACTGTAGCACTGCCCAAAGTGATGTCCCTCAGGCGGGCATAGCCATCCTTCTCCCTGGCTTCTGATGAGTCATCTCTCCCCGGACGCTTCTGGATGCTGCGAAGTCGCGAGTAGCCCTCCTTGTCGTCCTTGGTCTCCACCTCTTTGGTGTCCCCTCCCACGACCACACTGGTGTATGGGTCATCGCCCTCTTCCACGTCTGTTTTGCGGACGTTTCCACTTCCGATACTGTTATAGTCAGTATCTTCTGCCAGTTCGGTTTGGGGTCCACGTGCCTGATTGAGAGCGGCATTATTGGTAACAGAGGCATATTGATCATCTTCCACTTCGTCGTCTGTATTTTCCTTCTTGCCATCCTCATTGGTCGGGCTGGCTGGGGAATTCTTGGTCTCACCTATAACGTCGTACATCCGATTACAGTCATCCTCCTCGTCCTCATTGGTGGGCGTGACTGGCGGCATGGGGGTGGGGGGGAGTTCGGGTAGCCTGCGCTCACACGTGGAGCACCGGGTGAGTGGATCGTCTGAGTGGCCTGGGCTGGAGGATGCTGACTGGACACTAGCCGAGCGCATCTTCCGAGCATTGTTAGCTGAGACAGTCAGTGCTGTCTCCGAGTCTGGAGCCGTTAAGGCTTCTGGTGAGGGACTCTGTACATGATCAAGCAATTGGTCATTATGTTTAAATGGGTTATTGTGAAGTGTTCAAATACTCCTACATTTGTAAAAAAAGAAGTCTCAAAACAAATTTTCAAATAAGAAAAACTTGGGCTGCATTTGAGCAAGTCAATCACGTTAACCCGCCTTACATGTAGACTACACAGGGTTTGGACCCAGTGTAGTCCGCACAGGGTTTGTACGATACGCATTACATGTATGTGGACCTCTTTTGTTCACTGGCCCACACTACATGTAGGTACATACATGTACATGTACAATGTACCTGTACAATGTACATGTATTAGCCAAAGTGATTCACATGGGCCTACAATGTACATACAGTGTAGTACCAATACAAAAGAGCCTGAGAGCGTCCACAAAAGCTTCAAGTAACCAGTTCCACAGCACGTGCTCAAAATGAAGCACATCCGAGGTCAGCTACATGTAGGTCTAAGCTACATGTACATGTATTAGCCCAGCCGTACAGAGACTTGTACGCACACTTTGAATTCCTGAATGATCTTGCTTTTTAAAAAATTGATGACGAACTGGCTCAATTATACCGGTACGATGCGTTCCTTCATGGCACCTTTGTTATGTAGGAGCCCATTATCCATTGCCCCAGAAGATATGCCACAGGTGGCTATTGTGTTTACTTCTCAATTGAAATCAATTCAAAGTACTATACATGTACTTTACTGGCAGCTCTGTTAAACCACTTGCCGCCGGGGACACCGGTTTCGGGCACCGTGTGTTTATACGCATGACCAGGGTCTCCGAAATCGGACAACGGGAACTGGGCAACAAAAGGCCCTACTCGGAACAAATGACCAGGCTGCTGGGCACTACCGACATTTTTCACTTTCAATAGTGGAGATAATCCAGCCTTGTTTTGAAACAGTACCACGGTTTGGGGCATTTAGTGTGAGCGGACTACCACCGAGGACAAAAACGCTCCACCACCGCAGCAATGAGCCACATACATGTACATGTAGCACCGCTGCACGCTAATCTGGCCCCTATTGAGAAGAGGTCAGCAGCGCACTGTGCCAGGTTCGTGAACAAAACACCACACAATCTGGGCTCTTTTTACAAGGTTGCTGGCCTGGCTGAAATACTCGGGCGTCAATAGATTTTATCTGTCTGACTAGAGTGGCCAGCAGACAGTAATTCGTGTGGGTGTAACCGTCCATTATTTGAAATGATGAATTTTTGAAGAATTTTGAAAACTGAAAATCTTGAAAAAGTCCCGATTATGTGCACTGCATTTTTCAAACCACCGGCAGCAAGTGGTTAAAGTCGGCCCTTGTCCAAAAACTAGGTTTGCGTGTATTTGTACATGTATCAGTACACTGCTCTTGGAATTCTTCCAAGACCAGTACACGCTCCCGAGTTGCTTTCACTGCATGGAGACTTAACTGAAAGCAAAAGTTGTCATAAAGATGAACATCAGGGTTCACTTTAAAGAAGTTGCACAACAGGAATGTTGCTTGACAAATTTATGTGCTAAAGCAAAAATTCAGCTGGGAACCAGCCGTAGCAATGAACATTATCACATGAGTTTTTGCATCGTAACCTCTTTCTGCTGAGAAAATTTTTCTCGTGCCACTGCTAATCACATCTTTGTACTTAAAAACCATGAAACTAGCCTAATTAAGACAATCTCAATGACTATTTGGCAATGTACATGTACACGTACATGTATACCGCATAGAATTTGAGTTGAACATACTGGTAATGGGTATACGTGCCTGTACATGTATACATTTATAAATTTACTACAATGAAGAAGTGCTACATGCACCTGCAGTGCATTTGGGTCACTTCTATTCTACATGTACATGTATACAGTACGTGGTATAGGCATGATAGGAAGCATTATACCACCTTATACATGTAGTAACAAATTGAACTGTTGCATGATTGGCTAAGCATGAATTCATTTGGCATCCATTGTTTTCAACTGAAATGCCATGCACCCCAAAAAGACAATACAGCACCATAATAGCCTCATTCTGAAGGTACCGGTACCATGGCAACTACTATTGTGCAGAATCTCTCAATGTTGTCATGGGGAAGTTTAGTTGCAAATTTAAAAGTGACCTTTCATTAAATTCTGAACTGACACAGAGTTACATTTGTATTGATGTTTAGCCCAGACTATAGGCCTAATACATAAATAAGATACATTGCTGCAGCTGTCAAGGATCTTATGGATAAGGTGTCATCAAACATTGATGTACCGGTACACGTGCCTGTGTAGTACATGTACATGTAACGGTAACTACAGGTACAGTACTGAGTAGCCTCCATTGTTGATCTACTGAGTATTCCTTTTGTTCTTCCACTCAACCTCAAGAAAATAAAAACTCGGATCACTTCAGAGGGCTACATGTACATGTACATGTAGCTCCAATTTAGAGGACTCTGGTGACCATGGTTTACAATGCCATCAACGGTTATTTGCAAGGGCCTTCTTCAATGGCTGTACAAGCATTGTGACAGCGACCGGTACATATTGTGCTGTACGGAACCACTGAAACACCATGCTTTCCACCATTCAAGGGGGGCCATCAGTAGTGTCATCATGGCACTCAAAGCTGTCAATGGTCGTCCAAGATGGCATGCACTAGTTCCGTTCCAGTACAGGTAGACAGGCACTTAAATTTGTGCACTCAGGTCAGATATTTTGAGCTCTAACAAGTTGTCATGCACAAAATGATTCAGTACTTCAGGCACTGACTTTGCCTGAAGACCGGAAAAAGAGAGGGCAAAAGTTTTGCATGTAGGTAAAAACAGCACTACAAATAACACAGATGCAGGCAGCTGGATGGAATGAATGTACAGTGTACATGTAGTTGGATTCCATGAATTGAGTCTTTACATCCCCTGTAACTGTTTTGGATACGGATAAGCAAGAACAATGCAAATCCTTCATTCAAATGATATACGGTTTTGTGACTTGGCTTACTTGTAGTTGGTACAGACATCACTTGGGCAAAACAACCTTCCTACTGATTTCAAATGAGCAAGATTTAAAGGGTGCAACCAAACATGCAGTACAGGTATGTATCACTCTCAAACTACAAACTGGTACATGTACATGTAGGTCTGTGACTCATTTAGGTGGCTTTCCGCATGTACTTGTAGGTCGATGACAGGAAAATAAACGTGACATTCGGGGCTGAGATTGGAGGAAAATAAGATATCCCTAAAATAATCACCAGAGGTCTTAGGTCTTGAGGGGTCTAGAGTAAGGTCTATGGCATATTTGTGTTCACCTCAAGACACCCCTTAAAATAACATCTTCTTGTGTTTTTTGTATGTACATCTCACTTTTAATACATAAAATATCTTCATGGTAAACTGTGGACTTTCAAGAGATTGTTTAAAAAATCCTAACATCAGGAAAATCCTGAGGAAAACTCCTGAAATCAGGAAATATCCTGACTAATCTCATCCCCGGACGTTATATCTTACCTCTGGGACTCCGTTATTTGTCAACTGGATTTCTTCCTTTTCAGTGTCACCTTTTGTTTCGTCATCCCTGCCACTGAAAAAAAAAGCAAAACGACAACTCACTTTTACGTTTGCTTCTGGCTTTGAGGCACTCAAGATGAGGTACATGAACAGGTTGTACAATGCACAAACCGAGTGAACATGAATAATGTCAATGGGCAGGGCCTTTATGACAATTTACAATCATCTGGGACAAAGGGAATTACAAGTTGAGCTTGCTGACAAAGGAATAAGTCATGCTTGCTGCAGTACATGACGTGACAGTTACAAGGGTCAGATTAATTTGAATACGAGTCGTTCTACAAATTTCAAGGCATAGTGATACTACATGTACATGTAGTGTGCCTTCAAAAGTATGTGCGAAAGCGTCCCCATGCACTGGAATACAAGGGATGTATTCACAGTTACACTCATAGAACTCAGGCATGTTAAGTTGTGAAATGGGTAAGACTGAACAGACACCGTCCTGAATGCTTTTTGCCTGGTGCTCTTCAGGAAACTTTGGGTGAAAGGCTTCATATGGCACAGCATGTTGTTTTCATGTTTATGCAAACATTTCTGTCTTCTTTCCAGAATGACATAGACCAATTTTAAATATGCCGATAAATCTGACTGTTTCACTGGAACAATACATGCAACATAATACTCAATCAATAATATTAATCCTAAACTGCATCTTGTAAGCGACTCATTTGCTTCCACTGCTGGTAGAGAGTGCATCTCAGGGCAACTAGCCACCAGAGAGTCAATCACCACAGATCCACGCAAACTGAGTTGGGGTACTCGCAGCTGGCATAAGGGCCCTCGAGGGGGGAAGGGTGATCAAACAGTCTCAGTGTAATTTGTTTTCAGTTTTATTATTATCAAGGCTGCGTGTATTCTCACTTTTTGGTTAAAAATAATATCCAGCTCCCCCATTTTAACTACTTTTTAGAAAGTCAACAGAGAAAACTTACATGTACATGTACTTAAATGTAAGTAATTATTGGTCCAATAAAGGTAAGGGTACCCTTTTATATGCAAATGGTTCTCGTACAGGTGTCTTGTTTCAATTAAAGAAGGATTGGTCAGTCAAAAAAAAACCTACATTCTTGAAAACAAAAAATCCACACTGCTGCCAAACGTGATGACTGAATAAATCAGGCAAAGAGCATGATGTGTACCAGTACATGTACTTGTCACAAGTTTGTTTTTATTGAGTACCATGAGCGTCTTTGTTTCTAGCTACTGGTACACAGAGAAATATTTTTATTGGTTTTCAACACAACACCCCGTACCTCGTTAGGGTCAGTGTCAAGACACAGTAGGATGTTCGTGTAAGCAGTGTGATATACAATGTACATTGTTAAACCCTATGTCATGTATGGCACTCCGTATATGTTTATACCTACACGTAGTGCACTGGGTGCAGTACGGTACCAATCGGTCTGGTATTGATGTCACACTAGGAATTCATGTCAATTGTCACTGCACTGATGTTTGGGCAAAATCGTATTGCACACATATCTTTAGTGATGCTTTTTACACTCCTCATCACATCCTACTTTGTTTTTTTTACAGGCAAAGGTCCTCTTAGCTGGATTTGTAGACAAAAGGCTTGTTTTTTTAGGTTGGGAGCAAAAAATAGTGTCAGTCAAAATGAGCACCAATAGAATTTAAACGGGGTGCCCTAGAGCCAAACGGACAATTAAAAACAAGCGTTATTTTAAATTGAACAATAAGATGAGCTTTTATACCAATAAGATGCGATCAACATTTGAGCAAACAAGATTTAGCACCCCCCCCGCTATGTACATGTACAGTGTACTACCGGTAGTACGCATCCTCAGTCCTCCAAAATCCTTGAACTACCGATAACCTCATTGAAAAATTGGATACAGCATCAATCCTCCATTATTTCTTCTGTTTTTTTCATTTCTTGGAGGGACGACCACTGTCTCAATCCTTCAAAATCCTCCAATTCCTGTCGTTAAGTCGAGGCAGTGAAAACGGTATCCAGTGCACTGCACTCCATAGGCCTGAATTTAAATGTATTATGGCTGAGCATATATAACAGCACAAAGTCTAACACCTGAACACGGTGCATCCAGCAAGACCAGCCACACACTTTTGCTGTACAGCTCCAGCCCTCCAAAGCCACTCAGAGAATAACAATCTTTCCAAAAATATCTTTCTTTTTTTCCCTTTTTTAACACTGGACAGCACTGATACATTTCAGCAGATTGCATGAAGCGACTGCACAGGTGTACAAGCCATTTTCTATAGATCTACTGTAGAGAACTTTAGTTGAGGAGCTGTCCAAGATGCTCCACAATGTACAGTGTATGTACATGTGCCAATAAAAATGATTTGTTTGAATTTTACACAGGGGTGGATGTTATTGGACAAACTAATGGAAAGCTAGTGTCATTTTTGAACTTCATTTTTACACGAACTCTTTTGCATGCATAATTTCAAGTGGCTACACTTGGTTATTAAATTGAAATTCAAAAGCAAATATGGAGGGCTTGTCCAATTTGATTGCAGCTTGAAAAGGCATGATGTGAGGGAGAAAAAAAACAGCTGCATACAAAATGAATGACTCACTGAAAGTGGTTAATTATTACCTGAGAAAAACAGCGGACTGGTTTCCTGCGTCCATATATGGGGATATAGGCCAGGCAACACAAGCATGGCTCTACACCAGACCATACAGACCAGACTAACTAACTAACCATATGCTGTGCCTCGTGGCTTCTTTACAAAACTATGGTAATCCCGTAAGCTGCAAAGCATGCCAGCAAATGTCAGGAACGCTGCTTGTCAAATCTGTGACATGTACATGTGCATACATGTACTGTACTGTACGAATCCATGTACATGTACACTAGCTACATGTACATGTACATGTACATGCATGGCTCACATGTCAAGCGCTGTAACTGCCTCCCAGGATAATATGTATCGGTAATCGGTATACTGGTATGCTGGCTCAGTACAACCTCTCGGCACTGGTACAGGTACATGTGTATACTCGTATACATTGCATGTACACGTACATGTACTTGTAACTGCACAATTTAGCCCTTTATAGCCCATTTACGTTTACAAAAAATCAAGAAAATTATATCCGGAATGCATGGAAAGGATATACATGTACATATAACTTCAATTTCTGTTATACATGTACATGTACAGTGTACATGTACATTGTACACGTATGCATATTTTATAAAATCACGTGGCAGAATTTCACTTTATTTTGAAGCCAGTAAATTTTTTTTTCATGATTACAGCTCAACAAATTTGCATACATGTGTAAATGTCTTCCCCCTCCCCTCCCCAAAAAATCCACACGTACCGGTACACTGTATATGGTACTTTTTATACACATAAATGTATGGTACACTGTACCATGCTTAGTTCCAAATTGCCCGTATGTCTACAAGTATGACTTACATGTACATGAATCAGTTACATGTACTGTGTCGTAACGGTGAGCTTACCGATATATTAATTGCCCAAACTGTTCTGAGGTAGTTGTATACATACAAGTGTAAAAAGGTCTCTGCTCCAGGAACAATCTGTGCGTTTCATGCACATTCAAAGAGGCAAGGGATAGAGCCTTAACTGTCCCTTTCTGGTCCCCAGTACTATAGAACTGTCAACCTCAAAGCCTCCATAGCATTCACTCATTCAACGCATTTCAGGCAAAGTTAAAAACCCTTTTGATTTCTCCATAATCAAAATGACAAACTTTTGCATGTTTCATGAGCTTTCTGTAGTGTAGTCATGCATTACCGGTTTTATTATGTTCTTACAGTCCATGGCTGTTTTTGGAGTGAGTGTGTATGCATGTACATGTAGGCCTATGGTGTACCATGGAGGAAGGAGGGGACTCCATGGGTGTACATGTACCACCAGTGAGTAAAAACTGTACCTACACACATTGTACGATACATACATGTACATGTAGTGGCACATTGTGCACATCACGTGGAAAAAGGCTTCTATGTCAGATGGAACAGCAGCTGCAGAGAGTGATAGGCAGGGAGTTTTGGGGAATGTAAGGGTTAAAGGTGTATTTGTTCTGGCACTCCAAGCAATGTAACTCTGTGGAATTCCAGGGTCTGCATGCACAAAACCATAACAATGGGCCCTCAGATTGTAGTTTACCAGTACACCACCAAGTGTAACATTCCAGAGTGGATGTTGTTTTATCAGATGACACACAAAACAGCTTGCTTTTTCTGACTTTTTATCGGCTACAACTTGGAAAGCTTTTTTTTTCAGTACATGTAGGTCATTTGAGATTTCAAGAACGGTACACTAATTACTACAGATCTACATGTATGTGTATGTAGCTTGAATAAGTTTTATTGCAATGTAGATAGCACCTAAACAAAAACAGTGTATGCATGATTTTCCTGAATATGAAATAAGGATGTTCCTTCCCTGTCTGCACTATTTTTGTTTCCGGCATGCATTCATGCACATCAACAAAACATAATCTGAAACAGTACTCTATAAATAGCTCTTAATTCAGCTACAGAAATTTCCTCAAAAACGAAGTCTAACATAACAATATAAACTACCAGTGAAAATGTGCACCAGCTAGAATGGTTCATGTACATGTACATGTATGTACCTTTGGTAAATGTGCACATACATGTAGTACAATCATGTACCAGTACCGGGGGAGGGGGGATATATGTGTGTACTCCAATGGTGGACCGAAGACTGCAGAAACCAAACCTACATGTACACGTAGTTGGAATCATTTCTAACTCTCTTCAGGAGTTACAAAAAGTTGGAAAGGTAATTTAGTACAACCTCATGGACCGCCAGTAAGGCCACACAAAAATGGTACATGTACAGGAACACGGTTACGGTGTGATACTCAACATTGCTGGCAAGAGAGGGAAGCGCTGGTGTTATTACAGAACATGGTGTACATAAAGGACACGCTGTCACTTGAGAGCAATCAAGTTTGTTAAGCGTGAAAACTGATCCTTAAACACATCATTCAGAATCTATCTTAATTACAATCAAGATATTTTCCCCACTTATTTCCACAAAATGAAGGGTTTGAGACCGTACCGGTATGCTTTTTGTCTTCAAAGAAACACTGTACATGTGAGAAAATATAAACATGTACTTAGTACATGCAGTAACCCTGTTTTAGAAACTCATAATGAAATTTAACTTTGCCTCCATGAACTTGAACAATTCAATTATTTACGTTACCCATTTAACTCTGACCTTCCCCAACCACACAGAATTAAACAGTAGTAAAGTGTTTAATTCTGTGGGGTTAGGTCTGGTAGGCCCATAACAGCTGGCTTTTGCATTGGGTTTGGCATACCTCAGAAAAACAAAGCCCAACAGCCTCTGTGCAAAAAGTCCCACATGGGTGTTTAACTTTGTGTGAATGGGGAAGGTTAGGGCCAGCAACCCTTGGGGGTTAGGGTTAATGTTTACTGTATAGCTGGTATTTCCCACTAGCCCCTAAAAAAAAGAAAAATCCATCCAAGTGCAAAGTTAAGTCTACCATACATACATGTAGGTGTGCCACTAAGCAACAAACTCTTGATCTGGTGAATATGAAAGAAGACAGCATTTTCTTGAACACATTTGAATGACATGTTCTAAAGCATCCAATTGCCAAAACTGCCGAAAAAAAACCATCCAATTTGCCGGTCAAATACCACTGGCTCAATGAGTGCAAAATGTCAACAACAGCACTGCACGATGAGCAAACTTCATCTGCTGAAATCAAGTGCTGATTGAAGAGAAATGGACTTTGTAATGCAGTTAAGCTGAAGCAAAATACCCCACTAAAATTCCTGACAAGGAGGAACAGAAAGCAAATAACACATGCCAACTTTTCACACAGCTGAATATGAGCCACACTGTATAATGTGCATGGGTACTGTACTAAGAAATTCAAGCAGGTTACAGTAGACAATGTGAAAACATGTTCACCAGGATGAAAACATCCCCCGCCCTTTTATATCCCCGCTTCACAATTAATGTTCTTCCTGTGATGTCATGATCCATGGCTTGATGATTAAAGCATGCAGAACTACACGTACATCTACACCTACACACAGACTTTTCACTAGTGTCCCACGTGTCCAACCCCACTACTCATATTGGTGAAAAAATGAGAAAATCTTTTATGAACCCTAACAGTCCCAAATCCTCCAATTTTTAATATGATTTTACATACACCCTTGGGGGTCACCCGGGTTAGGTTTAAAAAGAAATCAAAACAGTTAAAAACAGATGAAGATGTTAACCCAAACTAAAAGACACTGCATGCTGCTTCCAAATTTACATAAAAGGCTATAGAGTTTCAGGATGGTACATGTAGGGTCAGGGTGCGGGAGTCACATTGGTGCAGTGATATACATACCGGGTACATGTACTCTCCTCGTCGTCCACCTCTGTGACCTGGGTTTGAATCTCATTCTAGCTGACATGTGTACATACATGCAGGATTTTTGTCCCAAACTCCTACAGGTACAGTGTACATATACATGTATGTATACCTGGGTTTTTTTTCCTAGAAACTCTAAACCCCCAAACAATTCTGATCTTTCACGTACCAGGACACGTGCACGAGCAACTGTAAATCCTCGCTTTTCCCACCTTGCTAAATGATGGCCCATTGAAAATCATCCTAGAGATGACATGGTTCTCATCAATAAATAAAGTTGTGAAGAAAAATATTAGGTACATGTACACCAGGTACGGCTAGTGTGATTTTTCAAGCCAAATGCAATTGAGTTGGCCCACCTCTATACAGGTACATGTAAGTACCTGGTACAGTAAGTCTTCTGTGGTTAATGCCACATTGTACATTCCACAAACGAAAGAAATATTTACAACAGAAATCTGAGAAATCTTTCTCTTTCTGATACCGGTATGTTGCCAGCCAGCATACATGTACAGTGTACATGATAAAAAAGGGAGGGAAGAAATGTGTACATTTCACCATCTGACTGTTCTGTATCTACAGACCGGTACATGTACATGTATACATGTATGTACACTACCAGTGCCGATATGACCAAAGGCCAAACACTGCAAGGTTGCTTTGTTTAAGGGAAATACCGTAAATAAAGCATTTAAGTGCATACGGACATGTACATGTAGGAATGCTTACATTTACTGTGTACACACAAGTTGAATTTTTTTTTCAATTTTCTACAACATTTATTTGCGCAAACTCATCCCTATCAATGTTCTAGAGTAACTCTGCCGTGACCAAATTGGGCCCCGCAAAGTTCCATTTATTTGTCTGGTTTTAAACTAAGGCGCAGAGGTTACAATCTTTACATGGACCAACATTTTCTGCGAGCCGGAGACACACTTCGTGGTGGCAGTTTCACATTTGATTTACATTATTTGATCTACTGATCCACAATGACAGCTTCATATATTTGATTTAATTGATCTACTGATCCACAATGACAGCTTCATATATTTGATTTAATTGATCTACTGATCCACAATGACAGCTTCATATATTTGATTTAATTGATCTGTTGATGCACAATGTGGGGATTGGGAGCCCCAGTGCTGCATTGAATACAGGGCATTTTGTAGAAAAAATATCACTACAATAACAGATTGATTTCCAGATTTGCAATCTTATTAAACATAATAAAGAAGAAATCAAGGTTTTGTGCAATTGCTAGGGTAAGTTTTTCTAAGTTTGGCCTTGTCCGATGTGGCTAGAAGTGGTATCAGGCTCGGGAATAGACAAACACTGACTTGACAGTACCATACATGGATCGGCATGTCCTTATCCTACATGAAGAAAATCCAATCTAAATGTACCTGTCCAGGGACGGATCTACATGTAGCGTTCAGGAATGGGAAGGGGGAGGGTGTTGATGGGTGGACTAAAGGGATGCCCTGCTACTGTATAAAGGAGATCCAATGGAAATCAACATGTACATGTGCTTGTGTACATGTACATTGTAATTGTTTTACTACCTGGTACATGTGTAGATGGATAGAAGGACAGCGCGATCCTTGTCCAGGACTTTTTTATTTTTTGGTAGGCTTACTCATTTTCCATCATTTCACTAGTATTGGTACATTAGTCCGCAGCTGAACGGGTCAGTTACATGTACAACCCCCCCCCGCCCCTGATCTGCCTCTGCTCTACACGAGGCAAGTCTTAAACGCATTTTAATTTGATATGAGCACGTATGAAAGCCTGTAAAGGTAGAGCTGGGGGCATACTAACCAAGATGTACATAGAAACTGTCCCTACCGGTAATTCAATCTCAGACATGCTGCAATCACTAACGCTGAACCAACCAATTGCCAATGGCATGTCATGGTCCCCAACACAGGACACATACATGTACATTTGCGTCAGTGTGATTAAATGCCCAACCATACATGTACATTTGTTCATGTACATGTACTATACATGTACTATACATGCACTATACATGTACTATACATGTACTATACATGTACTATACATGTACTATACATGTACTATACATGTACTATACGTGTACTGTACTATGTACATGCTCTCTGACTAATTACATAAACTGTATACAGGTACAACATGATAAAGGTACATGTAGCACTCCAATTCTTACAGAGAAACTGCATACATGTAGGTACAGACACGTACACGTACATGCATGGGATATTCCCTGTTTGCTGGAACTTTGACCGCACTGAAACAACTGAGTTTTTTCTGCATCCTGCTTTCACATGGGGAGTTGCTGTTCCTGGAATCATGAAGAAAAACACACACAAATACCAGGTGGATGTGGAGCAAAGTTCATGATGACGACTGCTACAGTACATTGACCCAAAAAAGGGGGGGGGGAATTCATCCCGTCCACATTTGTCAGCTCTACATGTACATCACTACCGAGCTACAGTGCCTTCAGTCAGTTTGACACCAATTTTGTGACAATCAGACATACATGTACCGTACAGCACCAATTATTCCAGGACAAATCAGCACCATCGTCAATACATACATGTACATGTACCGGTACATACAGACTGGCATACTGTACAGTTGGGGCAAAAGGTACATGTACATGTATACAGTTACAATACTGGTGGTTGAAAAAGAGTTCTCCTCAGGTTTTTGCTGTTTGAAATAGCTTTGCCAACTTTTTCTTTATGAGGTCAGACAAATTGTATCTCAGCTTAATGTTCATAGTGTGTACGTCAATTGAAACTGCTCAGAGACATTAATTACTGTTTAAGATAATATCATTTTTGAAAAATCAATTGGTAAAAATACAAATTTACATTTTCCCCCTTATGGTGTTTCAAAAACACTTCAGAAAATGTTCCACTGCAACCACGAGAAGTGACAAAATATACAGAAAGTGGCACTAAATATTACGGTTGGAGTTCATGTACATGTAAAATTTTGATAAATCATACAATACATGTACACTGTATGTCTCTGAGTGTTTTTACTTGAAACATGCACCATGTACACCACCGGTAAGTACAGACCCATCTTGTCTGTCCTCATGAAAAGAAAAGTTGGTAGGAATGAGTTAAGTTGGAGAACAGAATGTTTTGTTCTACCACGTGTGTGTAAACTTTTTGCCCCAACTGCATTTGGCTTTCAACCATGTCAATTTCCATTGACACGAACAATTTGCGAAAATTCTTTTTTTGTTTTGTTTTACCAGGTGTACGTGTTCATGTATGTCAACTTTTTGCCCCAACTGAATGTGGCCTTCAACTTCCAATGACCCATAAAATTTGAGAAAATTTTTTTTTTTTCATCAAGTGTATCTATACGTTTTGTCCAAACTGCATGTGGCCTTCACTTTCCAATGACCAGATGACACGTACAATGTGAGTTGAACTTGAAAATATAAAAGGAATTTAAAAATTGTCAACAGAACAAGAAGTACTGTTCATCTCTTAAACCTTGCTGGCTTGGTTGGAGATGGCTGGAGATGCTCCTTGACGCAAGAGACTATTTTTAGTGATTATAATGGACAAGTACCAGTACAATTAGGTATGTTGTTGTAACTGATTTTGTAAGTTTGTTCATCAACAATCTGCCGGTCAGTACGACCGAATATGCAGATATTTGATCGAATTGAAGGTGGAACATTCAAATAGTGAATTATTCGAATTGCAGGTCGAACATTCAAATAGTGAATTATTCGAATTGCAGGTCGAACATTCAAATCGTGAATTATTCGAATTGACTAGGCCCTATGTTAAATACATGAGAACTGGACAGTGTATGGGGTCTGGGCATTCAGGGTTCACACAATAGACTGCTTATGATTTGACTCCATGTCTGAATGGTTAAAAAGTTCCATTACAAAAAACTGACTTTCGCATGCATGATGAACGGGTGTACCGCATATCAAGTACCACTACATACATGTACTGTACATGGCCGACTAACTTACAGTACATGTAGATGCGAAACTTTGTAAATATGTATTATGGGGCGTTTCGAGGCCTCAGCAGGAAGTAGAATGGCACTAGGACAATGATGCTTTTAAGGAAGGTCATTTCAAATTCCAGACTAGAACCTGAACAACTTCCACATTTCCGTCGCCCCACCTGTCTGGCTTGCTGGCGCATGTACACAGCACCAGCACTATCGTGAGGCTGATAAGGGTTGCTATGGTGACCAGTAGCCCCAACACCAAGTTGTGTGCCAATCTTGAGTCTGTAATGAAAGGCAAAGGAAAAATAGTAAGAGAAACTAGGGAAAACCACCTTGCAGGATTCCTGAGACATGATAATGAAATGCAATAGATCTTCATAAAGGTCCAAAAATAACATAAATTAGCTTTGCTGTCATCTCACCATGCTCAACTTGTACAGGTCAGGATAAACTTTCTCCACATACATGTACTCAAAGTAACGGTAGTAAGCTATTTGCCAAATTTCTCAGAGGGATTGCCAAATCACCTTTAAATATCTTATTGCAAACATGAAGCTGTTAAAACACAGAAGCGGTGTCAGGCAATCTGTGAAATTTCATCTGGCATGCTGTCATTTTGTACCAAGTACCACAGCGGTTAACAGGCGAAGCCTAAAAGTGTGTGGTGCATCTAACACTAAAGAGATAAACTCTGAGAAGCTCAAAGACAATTTGGATGGGAGGTGGTCTAAACACAAGCTTGAAGGCAAGTTTGCAAAATACTGTACTCAAACCTTGAAAAAATGCACTTTTGGAGGTCATCATTGATATCTGCAGATTGATCTCACCTTTGTACATGTACATGTATTATCCAGGCACTCAGGAAACGTCCTGCGGATTTATTCCAAGGAAGGCAAACTATGAGCTACATACATCATTACACCTGTACATGTATATGTACAGTACTTGAGTGTCAAAACTGAGCACTAATTCTTGGGGCAGCGAACTCAAAAATTGAAACGATGAAATGGAATGCCACACAGAGAAAATAACAAATTTGAAAAATTACAGGCAAGTGCAAATGGTGTACACACATGTGTACGTTGTACCTTAAATGTCTTGTGTATTAACTGGTATGAAGAGTACATGTACATGTATAATGTACATTCTGTGATTTTGTCGCCTTAAACATAATGTTTATGAAATACATGTATACATGTGTACAGTATACTGTACACAACAAAGTTATGTTTGGCTCTATGTACATGTACATGTATGTTTAACAGAATTCTTGGTACCACGCATAATGCTGTACTGTTGTTCCTTTTTGTGGACAAATAAAATGACTATTTTTATGTACACTGTACACTAATATGTACTATGTACATGTACAATAAGT
>NW_019091418.1:1040134-1066063 GCF_001949145.1 Acanthaster planci
CGGAGTCCCCGGCTGGTAGTGGTTAAACAACAAATCATCCCTCTGTGAGCCTTCCAGTTCCTACCAATATTAAAGAAGTAGGAATGCACAGCCTGGGTTGGGCAAGATTTTTGGTTCAATTCAATCCACTTGTTTTGATGGAAATCAGCTGTTTGGATTCACTAAGTGAATTTGATGCAAGGGATTTTTAATATCATCATGATTTAATTTTATTTGTACTTCATTTGAATTGTCCATTTTGGAGTTTGACATGGTAAAGTATCAGTGTACGGTGCACATCTACACAGGTACACATGTACAATTCATTTTATTTTATTGAGATTAGAAATGTTAGTCATTATGCAGTGTAACTAAAACCACTAACTATCCCTTGATAAATGTCCTTGGTAAAGTGATTTTTAATTAAGCCTAAGTCATTGCTCTGTGGAGCTGCACCACAGACAGAATGAGACTGCTTTTGTGCACACAGAGCAAGGTAAAATACCAGCATTTCGTACCCACCGGCATTATGTAGGATACATGTAGCATGCAAAATAAATACATGCACCTGTTGTTTGTGGCATGTGTCTCACTCATTAGTCATTTAGTGCTTATAAGTACCCTGTTAATAATTCTTTTGAACTCTAGTTTTGTCAGAACAAAGAGCTCGGTTTAAAACCTGGTACGTATTTATCCTTGGTACAAGTGCAAGTGCTTAATTGTCTGTGAAGGAAGTATCTTCTCTGCGGGTACATGTATGTGTACCTATCATGCCTATAGGTGTTATACATTTCACCAAGGCCAAGACGTGGTGGTTTGTGAATTTAATCAATTACTTGATTTAAATTTCTCAATTCAAATCCAAATTTGTTTAATTCTGTAACAAAATAAATAAATAAAAGAAAACGATTACACATGCAGCTAATTTGTTTGCTTTCGAATAGACATTTGAGACAACTTGTCTCCAACTTTTATAAAATAAAACAAATCTGCTTTAAATTTAAAAAATTCGATTTTAAAAATAAAAAAAAAATTAAAAATCAACTACCCCGCTCAGGTACACATACTGTTCATTTTGTGCATAAGCGAAAAAAATGGAGGATTTTTGAGGATTGAGGATGAATACAGTGTTTGAAGTTAGGTAATTGCAGGATTTTGGAGAATTGAGAATGTGCCCTAGTAAAAAGGCCCCAGTGGGTTAGGGTTTTGAAGGCATATTTTGCTTTTTACATGTAAATTGGTTAGCTTCATATGGTACCAAATCATTGAATGATATTGAATGAACAGGATATTGGCTATTGGCGTCCATCAAGGGTTTTATTGGGCATGCCGCCATGTGTAACTTCGAATATGTAAAAGTAACCCTCATCAAGGTTTCTACATGTACCCTAATCAGGATAGGGTTCTCCCCGGGATGTTATTCCAAAACTGAGCTTTTAGAGGCCTTCCATGGGGCCCCACACCCGTCACTGTCACATCACTAGTCATAAGACCGTGAATACCTCAGTTTTGGAATAACATCCCGGGGAGAACCCTATCCTGATTAGGGTACATGTGAATTTGTACTTTGAACAGGATATTAGCTATTGGCGTCCATCAAGGGTTAATTGTGCATGCCGCCATGTACTACAACATACTTCTACGTAGTATGTTGTAGTACTGAGTCCTGTAAGCCAAATGAGATGCCAGGTTGTTGTTGAAAGTGAAGATGTCAGTGAAAAAAGCGAAGGTTGCAATGAAAGAATAAAATGAAATTTCCTGTCACATTAGTACCTGCCTGCTCTGATGACTAATTTCATGTTTGTGATAAAACAAATTTGAGTATTTTACGCCAGATTCAGGAAAAACATAAAGGGGAAGCTTGGAACCCTCATGAATTCTAAATTAGTCTGATACCATCCCATTCCTCTGTTAACAATATATGAAACCGATTCGATGAACAAGATCAAAAACTTCCTCACGAATAACGTCCATTGGTTTAACTAGGATTTGACCTTCCACCTTCGTGCATAATTCAGTGTGAAGCTTTAACTTTTTTTTTCTCTTAAGCCAGGTATTGTCTTTGCCTTCAGTGGATGCTTGATGAGCTTGTCTGGATTCCTATCTCCAATTATCTTCAATGCCATCTACAGTAGCACTTTGTACTTCATGGCTGGATTCGTCTACCTGACTATGGCCCTGTTAGTTCTGATATCCTGGGGTGTCATTGTGTGAGTATTTGTATGTACTTGTTGCGTACACATTTGTGACCTGTCTCCACATCGGAGCTGAAAGTCGGAATTTTCAAAAATTTAGATATTGGTATTTTTTAGTTCAGCAGAAAAAGAGCTCTCCAATGGCATGTACCTGGAACACTTAGGGTTGAAGTATAAGCATGATAAGGTGACAATGTGACATTATTCTGGCAGCTTTGCGTCTTTGTTCCTAACATTGTTTCAACATTTCAGACCAGGCATGCATAATGCTATTCTCAAAACTGCTGTGAAAATGACATTTTTAACTACACGTATATGATCCTGCAAAATATTTGGAATTAAATTGGAGATGGATCAGTCTTCCCAAATATTACAGAATCCCCAAATTAACTTCCACTTCAATATGATTTTGAACCTTCAAAAGAGGAAAGAGCGGAATGTGACTTTACGCTCATTTGGTCGTGACGGGTCACATTTCAGTGGAAACCAAATAACCTGTCCTAGGTATGGAAACTGAAGTCATCAAAAAGTTTGGTTTCAGGGGTCAGGGCAGATCCAGAAATTTTTCAAGGGGAGGGGGGTCAGGCCGGAGGGGTTTTTTAGCCCTAACAGCCCTGAATACTACAAAGTACTTCATTGTAGTAAAATGTAGTATTCAGCGCTGTCGAAGAGGACATGACCTTATTGTTCTCTGAAGCCATAAAGTACAATAGATAAGACAATATACCGCACAGTGCTGTGGCACTATGAATGCATGGCTTTATTGTTCTCTGCAGTGGAGGGTGCCCTAGCCAGAAGTAGTAATGTACCATAGCGCTAGGTCCTTCAGGCTCAGACTACTGTTTTGTAGTACTGTAAGCCATATTTTATGCACAGGGTTCCAACGGCCTGGAAAAGTCAAGGAAATTTTTTTTGTTTTCCAGGCCTGGAAAAGTCATGGAATTTGTAAAAATGACTAAAGTCATGGAAAAGTCATGGAATTTTTCAAACACTGCGTGTGATTTCTATTCTCACAAATAAGTGCACAAAATGTGTGATTCTATTCGCAACTTAAAAGGCCGAATAGTCCAAGAAATTGCATTATTGGGTCATGGATTTTCATAAGTTGGTCATGGAAAAGTCATGGAATTTAATTGTCCTTTAGGTGCAGGAACCCTGACTTGCAGAACTGTTACAGTTAACGTCTCATTTTTGTGGGTTGTAGTCTCCTGTTTGTCGCCCTTGCCTTGTTCACAAACATGTAAGAATCTGCAGGAGGCTATCTTGTTTTTAAGGTTCTTAAGTTAGTTTTTTATTAATTTCCCCATTTTGTTACCTTTTTTCTTTTTTGTCTCACTCAGAGCAGGGGTAGGGGGTTTCAAGAAACATGAGAAACGAGGGGGTTTGCGTCAGGTGTTTTGTCTAATGCATGTATATGTAGACATGTGGATCATTATTTTGTCAGTACTCTTCACAGAAATCATGTTTGATTTGTTGTGTAGGTTGCTGCATATTTTTGAGCCCAGGCAGCGGAATGGGTACATTGAAATCAATGCTGACGGTAAGACCGCTTATCCTAAGAGTTTCTCTGAGAGGTGTAAAGTCAGAGTTCTTCAAAAGACGTACTTTTGCTGCTGAGCATAAAATATTGACTGGAAATTACCACATTTACTATACTTTATCAGGGTTTGCCATTAACGTTTTTTCCTCACTTGCCAGCCGGACCAGCAATGATGGCTTTTTACTAGTCTGCCAGCATCTTCACTAGTCCGTGTCTTCCCCCAAATTTCAACATTCTTTTTTGGCACTAGTGTTTTCTGCTCCAACATCATGCATGACAGTGTGCACTCGGTGCTGACTGTTGTTGAGTTGTTGATGAGTAATCATAAATGGCCATGGGAATTATGAATTTCCAGAATATTCATAAGCATAACTCTACTCAAGCGAATTAAACACACAAAGTGGTTACCCGCTGAAAATGGTTTGTTTTATTCACAATCCAAGAGACAGAAAAAAATATATATCATTATGAACAGTTTATGTACATGTACCAGTACATGTACGTTTTATGCAGTATGCACATGTACGTGCACATATGTACATGTACGCCTGGCGAACATGTACATGTAAATACAGTACATGTTTGTTCTCGTGGAACAGAAGTTTCAGACGATTTACTGCCGCTGCATTCATAGACTTCAGCATTACTTCTGCTGGGCTGGTGCCAGGGACCGAACTATTCTTGGTTGCAAAAGGTTCTACATGTAGTTTATTTGGATAAAATTCCAGCAGCAGCTAGAGGGTATGCATCATTATCAACTATTTCGCCGCTTATTTCAGAATATAATTTTACTAGACCGCCGGACTACCCAGACAAGGGCTTTTGCTAGACCGCCACGGTTTTTACACAAATTTGGCTAGCGGACCAGCGTTAAGGTCAAACCCTGCTTATATGTATGATATTCATGTTTGAGAGTCAAATCTCATAGGCCTATTCACCATTACATCAGTCCATATTGGGGCAAAGCACTTTTTTCCCGGGGGGGGAGGGAGGGAATATTACTCATCATCAGTGATCTGCTAAACCATTAACAGTGCAAGAGGGTTAAGTTTGAGGTTTTTTTTTTCAAAGCAAATTGGTGATTTTCATTCCCTTGTCTTGTGCAACGCCCATGGTGTGGTAGAGCAAACTCAATGTGGCTCATTTACAATGTAGTTTTGCCAGCTTCCAGAACCTCAAGGAGCTATCAGTTAGACGTCCACCCTCACACCAAGTGATCTCTATGTAACAATTGCATTGAACAAAAATCATCTGGATAAGTCACAATAGTAAAAAATTGCGTGACAACTTGGCAGTTACCCAGTTGTACTGAAGATAAGCCCCAGGTAGTGCTTAGTATTTTTTGCAGCAGGTTGACATGGCTGGCCCCAGTACATTAGACCAGTGCAGTTTTTACCATAGTTCTCTCGTTTAACTACCGATAAATTGTTTGTATTTTTGTGATTCATCATTGGCATCACTCATGTGCCATACATCTTTCATGAATATGTACCTGCCTGTGCAGATGTGCACTGCATTTATGTTCACCAGCTCATTTTGATTTTTCATTTCCAGTTGATACAAGTTGCATTGACGACAAGTTGGCATAAGCAGCGAACGCCGGAGGAGGTGTAAACCCACTACAGGTTTCTCCAACAGCAAAATGGCCAGCTTGTAAAACAACTGCTAATCCCATGCTCAGGGGACAGTCTCTGTTGTTGTGAAAGCCGAGGACTGAGTTGTGGGGACAGAGAATGCGGCCCCACAACGGTCTTGGTCTCATGACGTCTACATGTATTTTTTCAACGTTCAACATGTGTTGTCCCCATAAACGGTAGGAAGTGTATGTGGGTAGGCATTCACCGCGTTCAGGAGACAAGTTCTTTTGTTAGGGAAATTTGAACCAAGTTGTGAGGACATTTCTGAGTCCCCACAACATTTTCAGTCCCCTTAAAATAGGTGAAATATCAAGTGTATGTCCCCACAACTGCGGTGCGGGAGTGTGTGTACAGACTTGCGTAGTTGCAGGGATAAACGCACAATATTTCACCTATTTTGTGGCGACCGAAAATGTTATGGAGACAGAGATGTCTGTACGGCTTGGTCCCAATTTGCCCAGTTAAAGAAATTGTCCCCTTAATGCGGTGGAGACCTACCCACATCCTGACACTTCAGTGGTTCCCATTGACTTCATACACATATGCAGACATTCAACTGTGGACCTCCTGTTGGTTTTCCTTTGTGTGGATTTGAAAATTTGTGAAAGGTTTTGAGAATGTGTACGTTTTCCGATTGTGGACCCTTTCAACAGTGGACCCTATAGTTCTTCAATTTTCAACATCCAAGGTTTGAATACATAGCCACACTTTCTTTTTGATACCAGATTGTGGAGACTCCATCATGATGTGGTCATAAACTCCCACACCTTAGTTGTGAGGACATACACTCAACATTTCACCTATTTTGTGGGGACCGAAATGTTCCCACAACTCTGTTAAGATTTCCCTAACAAAAGACCTCGTCCCCTTAACGCGGTGAAATTTTTGAAGGGTTTTTAGAATGTGTGCGTTTTCTGATTGTGGACCCTTTTCAATGGTGGGCCCTATAGTCTTCCATTTTTCAACATCCATGGCTTGAATATGTACCCACACATTCTTTTTGATACCAGATTGTGAAGACTACATGTTGAAACATAAAATGATGCCGGATCAAAAATTGTAATGAGGACAGATTTGTGTCCCGGTAACTAAATACCATTTCCCTAACAAAAGAAATTTTACCCTCAACATGGTAATAGCCAGGACATGTTGCCCAGCAGGTCTGTTAAAGTTGACTGTGTGCAGGGGTGAGATTTCTCAGCTTTTCAGCTGATTTCAGCTTTAATTGTTTTGGATTTCAGCTTTTTTCCCCACTGACTGTGTACAAAAGTATTGGAAATTGTCACAGTTCAGCTTCTTTGTGCCTTTTTCAGCTGTTTTCATTGGTCAATCTCATCCCTGTGTATGGTACCTTGACTCAGCAGTTGTATACTGCCTGTCTGAAATGTCACTCTGAGGTAAAATATTGGAGTGCTCAACAGAGGAAGTTACAACTATTGTGCAAGTGACTCTCAAGAATCAGTATTTTGAAGTGTTTGAGGTCATGCTAATGTCTGGCTGACCTAATTTTGTCTTGAATTAAATCTGTGATAATGCCATGTCATATTAAATACATATGTGCAAAGATGAGGCTGACAGAATATTTAGGAATTGAGGAATTTTTCTCTCTTTTTAATAATTGTGCATAGAATGACAGTGGAAATTCTGTCAATTTAAAATATGCCAAAGTTTGATTATCTTTAAAGACAAATCGTAAACTACTACGTTCTGTTTGGACCCAAAGAAAGGATTACACCAATTTAGACCCAGACCAAAAGTCTGACAAGTTGCCAGTCTTTCTGTGATCCTTTCCAAGACGTAGCAGTGATAGTGCTGTGCATTTAGGTGGGTAGTACTGGAAATTGACATCCAGCTGAAATAAGTACACGTAAGTAAAAAAAAAAATTGCGAAGATACAAACAGGAGTACCAAATGTGAAAATACGTTAAAAGTGCCAATATAATATGAGGTGTATTATTGCTTCCGTGAAGCTAGGTTTTGCTTTAAACAATCTCCACAAAATCTTTTAAACCTCTTCGTTTTTTCTTAGCTTAAAAAGTTCTTATATGAATATGCATATGCAGGTGGATATGGATACAAGGTTCCATAATTTGGAACCAGTTCCCCTCGGGTACATGGGTAAGTTGTGTGTTGGTGATGGCGGTGCGACTTGAGAATTGTCTTGGTGCTCTAACAGTGCCAATATCTTATACTTCTAACAAGATGGCACTGCTTTCCAAAGTGCAGTCCACTCAATGTACATGTAAATGACAGATCGACTATTCCAATCACTGAATAATATGTGGGGCTTGTTTTAGTTTTGTAATCATATATTCAACCGTAAACCCACAATTCACAATAGTTTGCCCCCTAGGGGTTGACTGCAAGTGGCTACATGTACCTCTCTCAGTGCATTATGGGAAAATGGTCCGTGCTCTAAACAGCCAGTGGTGACAAGTTGTCTCTGTGAGACAGTGGCCATGTACTGTATTGCTGAGATTGTCATCGTATAACACCAACTTACGAGTAACCTTAACTTGCAACCTTGAGTCTCTCAGTAACCTGTTATTTTTTTATTCTAATATTTTACGCAAATTGGTTGATCTGGTCGTTCTAAAGTGTAAACAGATGTAGCTAGCAAAAAATGTAATCAGGTGACAAGATTTTTATGTTCTGATTCACCGCGTTTCACTTTTTGGTCATAAGATGACCCGACTTTAAATGTCTTGTGTTTAAATTTGTTGCTACAGTACTAAATTGTTACCTCTTGAAATGAGACCACATGTACTGCAATGCAGATTCAAATTGAATTTCCAAAGTCTTTACAATGATATTTTCTACTTGAGCCACTAAATTTTGAGCACTAACATGACCTCCTAGTAGCCTTTATTCAAGATGACAATGATAAGCACTTGACAGAGGATTGGAGGATGTGATTCACACCTGGTCATGGAGGCCTTGACCAATTCACTATCGAAGGCCCGAGGCAGAAAATTCAGCTGTTGGAGTAATTCATTTTGAAAATTCTTCTTGACCAATCACACAATCCGTGAAGCAGGCCGCTGTCTCTGTGAATACTACTCATGTACTTGTATATAGATGTCATGAGTCGTTATTGCTTGCCATTGAGTGGTTTCAGCATATTTCCACCGTTTTATCGATTGGATTCATTGCCACCGATTGAATTCATGCAAGTGTCTTTTTTATGATTATTAATACTACATGTACTGAAGTCAGTTGCCCCCAAAAAACCTAAAAAAAACCCTTTAGAAATGAGTTGGTAAAGGCAGGTGTGACCAGTCTTGACGAAACTTGCGTTTGCTTTTGTCAAAACTTTTTTTAAAAATCTGGATCACAATACCTTTGTGCTGCAGCCATTTTACCATATTGATGGTTGGCTCACTTTTTGTTATAACTCATGCCATAAAAAAATGTGGTCAACTATGGCAAGCATGCCTTTGTATTACCTTTGTATTTGGCATGGTAAGATGTCTGCCGGTGGCTTCAATGACCTCTGCGTGATGCTTAAGGGATTATGGGTCCAAAGGAAGTCCGCATCTCATGTGCCATGCCCACCTAGACCAAAATTCAGTAATTGCAGTGAAGGCCTTGACTCGGCTAAATTCGTTGCCACTCTGGGTATCTGAAAATTAGTTTCCTCTTTTTCCAGCAAGGAAAAATGTCGGGGATTATTAGGGAAAGACCAAAAACCTGGAAAGGCTTTGGCAGTACCGCAGATGGAAGAGGTTATATCAGTTTTTAGCGTGGGCCCAAGTTGTGTCCCTTATTAGGGAAATACCACCAAAAACTAACAGAACTTTAATGAGATTTAAATTTAGATTTAAATTCAACATCAGATTTTTCCAACCAAGGGCAGATCGGGGGGCGGGGGCAGTGGGGCCATACCTCTCCTCTAATGGGCCCAGATAGCAAACCAATTTTTAAGTAGCGAAAAATGATGTTTTGTTTCAGTTTCCTTCAAAAACATTTTGTGGAAAGCCTAAAACGGCCTTATCAAGGTTACAGAAATCTCCATTTTTTTTTCGCCTCCCCTTTAAAAGATTGGCTTTGGATCTGCCCTTGGTTCCATTACCCCCCCCACACTTTAATAGTTGATTTGGTAATGGAATCTCAGCACCTAGAGCCGAGTTATGTCAGTGTTTTTTAATTAGCGACAAGAAATATTCTGACTTTTTTTAATGAAAAAGAAACTGCTATTTTTTATGTTGTAATGAAACAGAGATTTTAAAATGAAATTATTAAGTCGGTGAGTTTTTGAAGCCTAGTCACAAGCCTTTGAAATTAACCATGACAAGGAGCATTCCTTTTGTCACTGTTCATACAGTTACCTAGACTAGTCTTGTTAAAGGACTTGTAAGTCTGACTGGAGCCGTGATTCATACATACATGTGGGAGGGAATTACATGTAGGTGCCATATCATTAAATCTAAAATGAATGTGTTTCCCCATGCTGCAACCAAGGGCAGATCCAGGGGTGGGTGGGGATAGGGCCACACTCCTCTTCCCCAAGGAGCACCAGTAATTAGAATTAGAACGGAAGGCGATTCCCTTAAGGCTTGTTCGTACTTGGCATGAAAGCAATCGTAATTGTGAATTTGTGAGGACAGATCAAATATTTGTGCTGTGAATTTACAAAATGTGAACACATTTCCACTCGAATGAAAACTTGTCGCACATCTCTTGTGACGCCAAAATCTCTTAGCTTTCACGCTTGCCCATAGTATTATAGTCTGTTCCGTTTCCCTTCAAAAGGTGTGTTATGAGCACCAAAATGTAGCCTTAAAGGCCATGACAGGTAACATCAAATCCAAATTCCCCCCCCCCCCGCACCTTGAAAATGTGGTTCTGGATCTATTCTTGGTGTCAACATCTCCCCAACTTGAAACACAAAGTGGTTGACTTGGTTATGGAATCTAGATGGTTACAGCTGAATTGTATTAATTTGCAGTGTTTAAATTATTGTAAACAAGATACATGTACATTTTAAATTGAAATACGGACTGTGTTAATTTTTTATCTTTTTCTAAAAAATAACAGGTGGAGATTTCGAAAATGAATTTTTGAAGTATTTGGCTAAAGTGGAACAATTTTGAAAGGACCTGAAATTTAAATCATGCTCTTGATTTTACATTTGTCAGATCTTTATTTTTGTGTGGGAAGATGGAGGGGAAAGACAGGATAGTGGAAAGGTTACCATATTATGTCCAATCCAGGAAATTCTATTTTCTTACATTTACCGAATAATTTGGCATGTTAAAAAAAAAATTGTTTTGGTGTATAAACTATTGTTGAAGGGTTTTGTGAATGTAACTTATATGAGAGGGAATAAAAATCACACTTTAATTTGAGCTTTTAGGCCAGAAATGGGCTGTTTCATTCCAGAGCTGTTTGTTTTCAATACATATGTATCATAGTTTATCTACCTTCATTGCTGGGGTAACATTTGCCTTGAGAATTTGAGAGAGAAAAAAACCACAGCGTGCAACGAAAGAGAGGCCATTTTTCACCACATCTTCAGAAAAAGTCAATACAGCTAAACCTAGTTAATTAGAACGCTATTAAAACAAGACTCTACTTGCAACAAGGAAGTCTTTGGGTCCTAACCCTTTGTTATTCTTTGTTTTCATTCCTGACAATACAAGGTTCCTGTCAAAACAAGGTAATTTGCCAAGTCTGAAGGGCCTCATATTAACGAGGTCCGACTGTAACTGTATTTTGGGGATGCCTTGCAACTCGAACAGCATATCAGGCAAAAACGGCAGTCTTTATCACTGAGTGCAAATATGAACTGTGCTGCATTTAACGAACAGACATGAAATGCCAGTGATCAGAAGATAGCTGCACTGTAAGCCAGCACTACAGATTTCCATCTCTAGGCATTGACAGTTTATGTGCTTTGCTGAGACTGTTCACACAAATGATACTTGATCATCCATTTTTCTCCGAGTTCAAAAGAAGTTCAAGGGTGCTATCAGCCTTGAGCCGGCATTTTTCACTTTGCTGGTACTGACAAGCCTGTAACACGTGTACATTTTCATAGTCCACTGTGAACCAGCGGAGTGCTGTTGGCAATGAGCCTCCGTTGGTCCAGCTCAGCCTGAGCTGGACCAACGGAGGCGGGGCTCATAGCTCCTGTCATGGCTGGCCCTGAAAACTGTCAGCACATACAAGTGTTCTAACGGTAAAGACAATGCAATTTAATATTACTCTGCTGCTGCCCGGTTGGCTTCTCAGAAATACATTAATGCAGAAGACTTGCCTCAGCTAGCCTTAGTAGGTGCCTACAGAAGCCACAGCCCAGTGGCTATGGCTACATCCTCACGGTTGAGTATGTTGTCATCAGCCATAGCTGAGACTTTCAGATGTAGTCTGATGCTATTATGACATCCCATTTTTCTACTTGAGGCTCAGTCACTGGCTGCAGCACACGTCATGAATATTCATCGTTGATGTTCATTGGCTCCTGTTCAGTTCCTTCCCTTTCAGTATTCATGAAATCACGTTCTGATTTGCCACCTGCCTCTCCAAGCTGTTCCTCCATCGGTTCCTCTTTTGGGGTGTGGCATTTTTGCTTATAGGTGTGTCCACTGTGTTTCTTTGATTTACTTTGATGCTTGTGGTGTCCAGTGCGTTGAAATGACCGAGTACCACCTCTCCCGAAGGAAATGTTGACCGGTACCCTTACAAATGAAATAAACAACAAGGTCAGAATGTTTTGTTTTCCCTCACCAACATAAAAAGCACATCAAAACATCAAACAGAAAACATCAACATGTTTTTGTTTTCACGTTTTTGTGTAACTGGGACATTTAACTTTTAATTCGTTTTGGTTTTGCCCTTATGCTTGATGCTTTCCAAAAGCTTTTAGACACATTCACAAGTTAACATGGCCGGGAATCGAACCAATCACTCTCTGTTCACCAGTGCAGATGACTCACCCCTCACTCACATGAGCTTGCTGGGGTTGGTCATGTAACTTGGAGGTTCAAATTTCATGTTGTATGTGCCCGACTCTGACATTCCATCAAGATTCATCCAGTTTGACTTTCAATATTGTTATATGCTGTACTTTTATTAGCTCAGAATCATGTGACTGGCCTGTAGAAATGCATGTTACCCTAATCCCTTGCACATCAGATAAGCTGTGAGCTGTTTTCATGTTATACTCTTGAAAACAGTAAACAGGAGCGGGAGCCAAAAATTGGCATATGACCTGCTGTTTGCGCATTTTCATTTGTATCAATGGTTGATTTTGCCGTAATCATGGTACTAAATCTATTTCATGTGAATTAAGTTCCTTTATTTTGTATCAGTTTCTCAACACGTGTCTTGAGTGTGATGATCCACTCTATCCTCCCCAAAATGATTTGAAGCTGTTAAGATCGTACTAGTACGTGTACATGATCAAAACCGTCAGGGTTGTGCACGGCAGCCATCTTTCCGATGTTTACTGCTTTTGTAACAGAGAGATAGCACAAAAGATGTACTAAGTCGTCACCATTTTTACAAAGAGACACTCTGGCCCCAAATCATGATTTTTCAAATTTCTGGCTTTTTTCCAAAATTAAATAGGCTCTGCGATGCCGATAACTTGGTGTTATCATTTTCTATCAAATCTACTGAAAACAGCCAAATCACGGAGATCTACATGTACCTAGGGCAAATTTCCGGTAAACCGAATTTTGTGTTTTTACGAAGAGGCGACTTTGTTTTTCATAGGTACAGCATTAGCAGTAAAGGGCTAATTTTTACGAAGATGCAAATAGAAGCCAGAATTGTATACAAATGTAACAATTTTCCCTATGGCATGCGCTACAGTAGAATAGCACGTTTTCACAAATAGAAAAAGTCGCATGAGTTTTAGTATTTTTGCAAAGAGGCAAATTTGTCTGTTTACAAAATAAAAATTTTTTTTGACTTCTGTAAGTATTGCATGGCAGTTTTGGGTCATTTAAGATCCCCTCTTTCACGATGTAGTATTGGTTAAGTCAAAGGCATGCTGCATACTGGGGAAATAAGGGTTCGAAAAAGAGACAACTTCAAATGCAATTTTCTTGAAACCTAGGTTTTACTCTCTGGTGAGAAATTCGCCTTTTCGTGAAAACGGTAAAAAGTGTTTCCCTGAGGAAAAAAGAAGAAAGTCGGCTGTCATGCACAACCTCTATTAAATAATGCATAGCTACAGGCCAACACTCTTCTGGGAACTTAGGCAAATATTGCAAGGAATTCAAGACACAAAATAAATCAATTGTTCAAAGGTGTGGCATGTGAAATATCCATAATTGTTTGCAAATAGAGGATTTAAAGTCACATGATTTCTGACGGTCCGCGTTCAATCTATACAGATGAGTGTGGAAATGCGTGCACATTCAAAGTCTATCAACATTCTAGCATAGCTGAAACTTCCAATAGAATTACCAGATTTGAAAATGCATGCACTTCCACAGATGCAGTATGCTTCCTACAATGTCATGTTACGTCACATGAAAGACCTCTATATGCAATGAAGTTACATTTGTGGCGTTCGGTGTATATACCAACTGTTTCTATCAAAGTGAAGTCATGTAAACTCTGGTACCTGCGTTGCCTGTTTTCAACTGGTGCTTGGTGCTCTACACAGGTAGTCTTTGGCCTGTCACTGTGTGTGGCTGGGACCGTGTCACAGTGTGTGTCCCCATCAACAGGTGCTTCCGTTTCCATGGCTTCTTCACCAGTTTGTCTTGGCTTTCCCGGTGACCTGTGCACACACAGTCAAACACCTTTACCACAAAGTCATTGGGACTTCACAAATTACCTTGTCAGAACAGGTACCTCAAATTGTATTTTGCAAATAAAGAACACAAAGACTTGGGGACCTAAAATTTCCCTTGTTTTAACCCCTTGGCTACGGAGGACTGCTACTACCGCACCATTGTGTGAGGATTAGTGCATACCGCACATACAGTCCATTCACCATGCAGCTGCTGGTTCAATGGGGCCTGCTGCTGGACAAAGCCCTCCATTCAGGGCATACCACAGCCCAGCAATTAAGAACAGTGCTCTTGACTTTACAGGTAAAACAATTACGACTATAGAGTACCAAAGTGAATACGTCACTGACGGATGATTATGTGTGCAAAAGGCATTACTGCATGAACTACGAGTGGTGCATACACCAACAGGCCCGTGGACTCTATTTGTTTGTACTACACGTCTTCGATCAAATCATGTCACGCTTTTGTACTTGACAATTACTATGGTTGTTAGTGATCAACAGCAGACGTTCTTGATAAAAACTGTGGAGGAATATCTTTCCTCCAAATACAGTCAGGATGCCCCAACCAGCCTCATTTCAATTGCTTTCAATATCAGAACGAATAAATTGTGGGGTCCGTCCATACACAAAAATAAAATATTCCAACATCAATAGACCCTCCTTCCTCCATCAAGACATTCCCTGTGGTTTTGAGCCTCTTCCTTCCATGCACATTTTTTGTATATTACGCATTCCCTGTTTCTTGTTTCTCTTTGAGTTATCAGACCAGGTGCGCCTGCAACTTGTCAGATCTAAATGGTGGGGGGTGAATGGTACTGCATGGAGATTAATTTTCAAATCATGAAATTTGGTCCCTGTAGGTAATAAATGTGAGGAAGTACATTAATTTCATGACGATTCATTGAAAGTGAAAATTGGTGTTCTGGGAAGGTGCTTGTTGGGCATGATTCGATGATGTGCCCGATCACTCAATCTTTGGCGCACTTGGTCGATCTCATTCAACGATTTGTCTGTAACGCAGCCATTTGCCTTTCTTTGCCAATTGACGGGTGTGGAAGACGCTTTCGTAAAATGGGAAGTAAAGTTAGAGATTTCATTCAGGATTGGCCAATCATTCCGAGGGAGGCAATTGTGCAAACTGGCCGAATCAGGTGATCATGCCTGACATACATACGCCTCAGAACCCCCACCCCTGCCCATACTCAATGCCCGCAATCCTTCCCTTTATCTGCATGCACACTGTACTGCCAGCCCCTGAATTACAACAGGCCCTCAACATCCGTCCTCTCAGAGAAATTTGTCATACATGTAGACTGTGTACCACCATCATGAGGCAACAAAAATATTTTGCTACAAACCGAGGCTTGGCAATTCCTTTCTGGAACCTGAAGTCAGCTGGATAGTGGTGATCCTTGATCAAGTGCTCCCTGCGGTGTTGAGCATCGGCAAATTTCTCCCGGCAACTTTCCACCAGACACTGGTACTGTGACATAATTGAACAAAAAACCCATGCAATCAGTTCATTGCCACGGCTGGGCTAGATTACACATTACTCTGCATGCTTTTAAATCACGCCAAGAATTCTTTGTATGATGCACTGACCCTTACCATCGGCTGTTTCGTGGCCATGACCTCAAACAGCGAGTCATGTGACTCTAGGACGTGGATATCCAACAGATGGTTGGAGGGGTAGGACCGGCGGCAGTCGTGGCAAATATTCCGGTGCGCTCCGTTGTAGTGGACCTCGTAGGACAGGACGGTGGTAAAGGACTGGCCGCAGCCAATCACGTGACACTTGAAATCCTCATGCCTGTTTGGAAATTCATACAAAACAAATCATCTTGTAAAAACAACTTTGTATGGTAGGAGTCTATGTTTCAAATCTCAGAATACAAGAGACTTGCTTCGGATAGGACACTTTAATGTTTTGACCTCGTGCGCACATTATCCTGCAGTGTAAACCACACAGCAGCATATCCAGATTTTTGGTGTCAAGGGTAAATTCAACAGCGAATGTGGCTTCTGGCTTATTCAATATGAAAAAATAGCAAAAGCCTTACTCGCCGTCCCGACATCCTTGCTTTTATTTCATGGTGTTTTTTTCTTTTTAAGGTTTTGATACTAATATTTGATGAGTAAGTATACCAATTACTTTCTTACCTATGAAGTATTCATTGTTAAAAAAAATCTGTCAGGTCCTTTCCCCCCACCGCTGGATACGCCACTGAAACTACACAAACTTACACCCAAGACACCGCATAAACAATCATACCAACTCAGTAAATGACTGAAGTTGAAAAAAAAAACCAAACAAACTACGTCGCCCTGGGGACCTTAGAGATGATTACATGTGTAAGTCTATCTCCAATAATGTGACGTCCTACCGATTACCATGTGCATTGGCACTTTCGGCAGCAAATGTGATGCGCATTCCCCTTGCTGTGTATCGAATAATTTGCAGGCTATGTGCATGCATTGAGAACATTATATGCACAATGCACGCAGACGCACTTGGTGGTTTTACTCATGCAGTTGTAACTGTCCGCTGGTGATAGCTGTCTATGAGAGGGGTTTATGCAAAGGAACACACATTTTCTCTTCACACTTAATGAATAGGCCTACCATCTGTCACAACTGTGAACACTGTGGTCAACGTGCAAATGTGTTTTTCTTGGTGGCGGAGTGGGGGCAGTGCAGTGATGGAAGTCTCGAGACTGGTCTCAGTCTCAAGACCGGTCTCGAGACCAGTTTTTGCCAGTCTCGGGAGCTGTTGTCTCGGTCTTGTTCCCCTATGGTCTTGCTAATGTGGCTGGTGTCGAGTCGAGACGTGTTCATTTCGTTCGCATTTTTCAGTCCAGTTGATAGTTCAAACATTTGTTAGCCCTCAGATCATGTTGTCAACCCTGTTACTGAATCGTTATGTATCGTGATTCGTTTGTAATTTTGTGTCTGGTTTGTTTATTTCTGGTATTGTTTTTTATTATCCTTGGTCTCGGTCTTGGACCATATCGGTCTTGGTCTACTCTGAAGGGGTTGGTCTTGGTCTCGCGACTTCAGGTCTCGGTCTTGCACCATCTGGTCTCGACTACAACACTGGGGTGGTGGGCACAAAAAGCACTCAACTGTACCATCCATAGTGGTTGGGGGTCCATAAAATGTCATCAAGACTTGGCATTTCTCATCACCATTAACTTTTCACTTCATTTCTATATTGGTTTTCCCTTGTCCTGCGCCCCCCAATGGCACTGTGCCAGAGAAGCATTGCCATCTGCAGCTTCTTTATTAAAACTTTTCTTTTTGCACTACCACGGATAGTCCTGACCGTCACAATCAGCATATCATCATTGCATTCAGATGTACACTACTCAACAAAAGTTAAGGACCACTTTTTTCTTAACTTGTATTTTTTTTCCAATCAATAATTGGGCTCTAGTTCTTTCATTTTTTGTTTGTCTAGATGGTCTTCTCATTGGAATAAAAAATAAAAAATTGTTTCAAAACATCAAATGCACATTTTCAGCAGTAAAATACATGTATCCCATATAAAAAAAGTATACACAAAATAAAAAGTGGTCCTCAACTTTTTTGGAGTAGTGTAGGCCTACACATGTTTACATCACCAGTGGTACCATTTTTATGCCATGTGATTTCAAGCTATGCCTTGCCATCTGCAATTCATGCGCAACCATCAATAAAAGAAAGTTAAAGCTGTGTGTCATCCAGAGTTGGCTGGAAATCACACAGGTGTCTATGGGCAGCAACTGGCTAGCGGCTGTAGCCACTTCCCATAGGTGTATGTGCTACTCTAAGCCACAGCCGCTTGATTAGACTCAGCCAGACCTTGTAAGATAGTCGTCTTGTTCAGTGTCTTCAATGGGCATCTGCTTGTGCGCTAGACTAAGTTCCAGGTTTCCGTCCTGAAAGAAGGTATCTTCTGAAACATCAAGGGGAACACTGATTGTGTAAAGCACGTGCTGTTTTTACATTTGCCTGGGCATTTTTCTTGGGAGTATTCAGAAATCCTCTTACATCCTCAGAAAATCAGTGGCACGTTCAAAACGACAGATTAGGTAATTTCTGAGTGGCATTAAATCCAATCAAAGTATGTTTGAGCTTTTTTCTCTTTTTACTCCCTCACTTTTTCAAAATCCTTCAAATCCCCAGTGGGTTTTCAGGAACGTGGAAGGGTTGGGATTACAGCCAAAAAAAAAAAATTGACTGAAACTTGGTGGCCCACAAATATGTAAAACGTGTGAACTTTGAAACTTGAAATTTGGTGGCAAACACCTGAAAAATATGAACTTTGCAAAAACATACATGTATTGTACATATACACCTACTACAGTTGTTTCTGAAAAGAGAAACTTGAACCAATATCTTGCCCCAAACTTGAAAATGACTTCCCTAAGACGCTACACTTAAAATTTCTATATTTGGTTTTCTTTCCCTTTCTCTTTCTATTTTGCTACAGACAACAAATTCTTTTTAAAGACTATTTTCCCAAACCGTTACATTGTTGCTCGTGAAGCACAATATGCAACTGACATTCTCAAGTTCCTGTTTGTTCCAGCAAATACATGTACATTGTACTAACCATCACTATGAATAACAACTGCATGTACATGTATGCAGTGGGATGAAATGACTAACTGACCATGTCACTGTCCACAAATTCTCATTTATCAGAAAACTGTCAAGTTCAGCATCGGAACTCAAGTTTTTGGCCAGGCCAGTGAGGCCATACCAGGATTTTGAGCATCTCTTATTGGCCACTGTAAGGTCCTGGGGGGATGTTGTTATCGGCTATAAGTGCTAAACCCTAGTAACAAGCAAATTTACTAATCGCTTGACTGAATGGCATGTGGGGTGCACGCCTATCGTTTTCTCAATAACTGTCAACTTGCATAAAGTTTATTACGCAATGTGGCATTTAGGTTTGCCAAATTATGATCCATTTTCCAAGGGTTAATTGCTGAAGTGGGGCAAACTCCCGATTTACTGCAAATCAATAGTTTTAAGGGTAGTTGTCCGCACAGACGTACAATGTACTTGTATGAAATGGTGCGTGCCAGAGTTTACAGTCGTACTGGATATCAGTATGTAGGAAAGTGAAAAAAAAAAGGTTTATGAAATAACATAAAACAAATAACCGACCTGGAAGAATTCTCCTCCTTCTTGGTACATAGCTCCAACTCCGCCTACCACTTTGCATTGGTTCACTTTGCACTAACCTGTCAGACTCCATTGCTCTACATGCCCGAAGGAAAGATAGACAGATTAACAAAAGTGCCTTATTTTAAACTTTAATACCATCTAAGATTTTTGTACTTTAACTCATTTAAAAAATGGTACAAATTTTTTGATTAACCCTCAAATATGCACAAGTGCCCAAGGTCACTCTCTTGCATATTGGTGCAGTGCACAACACAACACAGCTGTGCTTCTTCGAGGTGTTTACCAAGTGACCCAAAGAGAGACTTCAGCATAGGAGGGTTAAATGTTGATGTTACTGTCCCACCTCTTCCAAACGAAAACAATGATACATTCTACCCTTGCACATTCCCATATAATTTCACTGGCCCTGACGTTGGTCCAGGCATGGAGCTATAAAAAAAGGTATGGTCCAGGTACCGGCAGGTCTGACAACCATGACAACAGAGTTGTCCGGAAATTGAACATATAAATTAATGTTGAAAAAGAAGTATTTTTACCTTTTGAAAACTAATCACTGAGTCCCAACAAAAATTTACATCTCTTGCCAGAAATTCACAACAAATTTTTCATTATAAAGGCATATTTTACCGTAATTTACGAACATTTACACATTTGCTTGTCGTTCACGCATCCTTAAGTCATGTACAGTAGTCAGTACCAAAGATTGGCGCTATACAATCTTTGGTCAGTACATGTACGTTCATGAAGGCCGCCATTTTTAAAGTCAAGTTTTTGGGGCCGGATCTCGACCAATGAAATGATATTTTACTAAAAGATCAATATGCAAATTTGTAATTAGGAAAAAAAATAAATTTTAAAAGCTTTCAATATTGCTGGCAAATTATGTCCACTTAGCTTTATGATGAAATACTTTATTTTCCAGTATGTCTATGATTCCATGTTTGATAATAATTATGTGAAACAAGTTTTAAGTTTAATTTAAAAGCTGAAGTGCATTATGAATATCCATAGTTTTCTTTCGGCCAATCAAGCGGCCTTGGGCAAACTCCCGGTCTCTAGTTAGCATTTTACGCGGGGTATTTACAGATCAACAATCGGAGCTAGCTAGGCGGGATAGTGGATTGCCGATTGTCGTCGACGCGTCGAACTACATGTAGCTTGAATTCCTTCGAAGCAAATGACGAAATGATATTTTTATAGCATTATAAGGAAGGTGTTGCTACCGGAGAGATAATTGTAGAGTCATGGCAGGTTTTGATAACGAGGATGAAACTCGGGCTGTTCTGCAAGAGATCAGCATTTTCGATTCAGGTTTGTCATGTTTGTGTCGGCAATGATGAGTGGTCGGTCACGTCACGTCATCATGCAATAACCGAGACCTGTTTTTTTAGGCCCAGCAGGGGCCTGGTGTAGAACGATTCAGCCTGGCATGGTCTGTGTTGGCATCCCAGAGAATGGCTTGACCGACGGCAATAAAGCAGTGAAGGGGTTGCACTTGGAGTAATTGTACTTTTTGTTGAATATTTAAGTCTGATGGCACTGCAACAAATGTTAGAAACTTTAATATTGTGAGACGCGAGATAGGCCTAGGCTCAAACATTCTGCCAGGCCTCAGCATGCAAGGTCCTAACTCACTGTGTCTGTATTAGAATAATATAAGCCTAGTCGGTAAAGCATCCCATGAGCATCCAAAGCACACATCTCGCCAACTATATGAATCTTCACGGGCCCCTAGCCTAGGCTATAGGCTAGACCATGTAACTTCATAAAGACCAAAGAATTGGCATCAGGATGGAGCATCTTTCCTTGGGCCATGCCCTCGCTGTGCTAGCATGCCGACAGCTTTAGTTTAAGTAACTTCAGCCATAAATTATTCTTTGTCATGACATAGGCATGGAGAAGTCTGTGTTTAGGCATTTGAGGGCAGAGTTGTAATGACTCAAGTCAGTAACTTGCATCACCTACACAGGAGATGGAAAAACAGTGACATCTTAAGATGCGTGCACTTTACTGTTAAGTACATGTATCAAATCACTTGGCTATCGTAATGGTTATTGGTCATTACAGTGGTGACCGAGAGTGACCTGTGCTGACCACTTGGCTATCGTAGTGGCTATCGGTCATTCCAGTGGTAATCGAGAGTGACCTATGCTGACCACTTGGCTATCGTAGTGGCTATTGGTCATTACAGTGGTAACCGAGAGTGACCTGTGCTGACCACTTACCTATCGTAGTAGCTATCAGTCATTACAGTGTTGACCAAGAGTGACCCTTGTTGACCACTTGGCTATTGTAGTCGCTATCAGTCATTACAGTGGTGACCAAGAGTGACCTACCGGTATGCTGACCACTTGGCTGTTGTAATGGTTTAAAATTAAACAAAACTGCATGGTTAGTGGCTAAAGCCACTATAGACTCTTGTGTAATTTTAAGCCCCAGCCAAGTGATTTGGACATGATCTTATCGTGTAAGAAGAAGGTAAGAAATGAAGCACCAGGTCTGTAGGTAACTGCTGGTTCTTGTTTGAATTTGTTCCGATTGTTCATGTTGCTACGGTAGTGTACATGTAAGTTACTTGTATACGTGTGCATAAAACACATTGTGTCGTTAACATAGTGCCCTCTAGAAGCTAATATTTTTTTCTCAATGTGTTCAATTTTTGTCACAGGCATAGATTCACAAGGGAACATTGAGGTTAACGATGCATTGAATTTGGGGATATTGCACCGCCGGACACTGCGACCTCGACCAAGAGTGACCTACGCTGACCTCTCGCCTGTCAGCAGGCGACTACCTTCCCCACAGCTACCAACTGGGAGTTTCACCTTTGAACCCAACAAACCCAGTGAAAGAACTAAGTCTGATGAACGAGATCAGTCAACAGGTACCGGTAAGTAGTGTCCATATAATTGAAAGGGCCCCACCTTTCTTTGCTCAAGTTTTTCTCAGAGCGAAATTTTGTTTGCAAACTTTTGAAAGAATATCCCAAAAGAGTTCTTATTAGTACGTGTACATTGTGCGTGAAAAATTTGTAGAAAGCCAGAAATATTGCCAGGTATTGCCAGCTTGCAAGATGAAATTCGAAAAAAAATGTTTTGTGAAAGCCCCCTACCAATTCCTTTTGCCCCCAAACGCTCCTCCCACCCCCCCCCAAAATGCTAAAAAGGTTTCTCTTTTCTTTTTTCAGTGAGTGGTGCTGTTGATTTCAACTTTGAAACTCCACCAAAGACGCCAAAGTCAACCCACAGATCACCCTCCAAACGGGCCCTGGAGACCCCAACAGGAGCAGGACAGCAGCACTTCACAGTATACATTGACAGCCCTGAGGACTCTCCGGTGGCGGCTTCACTGCAGTCGTCGGAGCCCGTTCCGGCCAAGCGAGCGAGAATGCTGTTGCTAGACGACCAGGTGTCGCTACGGCAGCAGCTTGCAAGCCTCAGCAGTGAGCAGCTGGTGGAGGTTGTGGAGAGATTGGTGGAGAAATACCCTGATATGCACAAAGTGAGCTTAAATGCTAACACATATCAGTAAAAAAACTACATATAGCACACTCGTCTCGAGTCGTACCTTCATACACTCCAAGAAGTATCATGAAATATCTGAACCCAATTCAACCCCAGCAGCCAATTTCTCAAAACCAGGCATAACTTTGCACCATGTGTGCAAGTCTCTTGCCATAAATCTGTGGTATAGCATTGCAATATACTGTAAAGATTAACTCCACGAAAAATTGATTTGCTGCGCAATTCTTAATGATGTGAACATTTTTGAATCAGAAGGATCACAGCTTTAACCACAGCTGTTCATTTTCAGCAAAACAGTCGGTAAACAGTCGTTAGAACAGCTCAGTCTGCCATTTCAAACAAAACTTTTCATCTCTTTGTCCTTGGAACTGGGGAGAAAATGTCAAATTTCTCTCACAGCATAACAAGAGTTTCGTAACCTCCAAAAAACAGTTGTATTTTTCTTTTATATAAACCCTGTTAAGTCCGGCAATTTAATCAAGCACGATTAGTCAGTGAAACTAGTTCAATTTAGCATCAAGCACCCAGTTGAACCCAGTGACCTTTTTTGTCTTCCGTCCAGGAAGTGTTAGCCATGCTACCCGAACCTGATCTATCCCAGTGCCAGGAGAGATTATCAAACCTTTTGCACAACATCTTCCGTGCCCTACCCCGCACAAGGTTGGCATCGACCCGAGGAGCGCTAAGCTATCGGCAGGTCAAAGTTCACCTCTTTGAATTTAAGGTCAGTTTCCAACTCCACCTGCATTAATTGGCATACGGGACGGCTTTTGATCTGACAGAGGTTGCAGTATAGATTTGGGCAGATGTTTGCCACTGAAATAAATAAGGTGATGTCTGCATGAACACAATTTCATTGAAGGTTCTGTTAGCTTTTTTTGGAAATACTCTGCAAAACCTGTATTATTCCCATTTAAATACCGACTCCAGAAAAACATCAGTGATATCTACATACATTGGTTATTTCTAATGGAGTTACCAGCATGAGGTCAATTTTATATACCACCAAGAAACTTAACGTTTTGAAACTAAAACTGGAAAAACACATTCCAGAGGTCTTTATTTATCACTTGAGTAAAGTTTGAATTAAGCTGCAGATATCACTCCGTGTAATACAATCTGAAGGTCTCTGTTTGAAATAAATGCCTTTTGAAATGTTGTCATTCTTCAGAAATTCTGCATCCAGCAAGGAAGACATCTGGTCAGCTGCCAGGCATGGGGGGCTCTGGTCAGTTACATCCTCATGGCATGGAAACTGGTCAACTACCTGCCAATGTAAGTAGAAACTCCTTATGAGATTCAGGCAGTTTAAAATAAGGGAATAAATCTATTAATAATGAATCTAAATCATATCTGTGTATGAAGCATTCAACATAAATTCACATGTACAACTTGTGAACCATCACGGTGTCACTACAGTAATTGCTTCTAATTAAAGTTTATTTTGAGTACCAAAGTGTGAAGTCATTTCAAACCAGGAAGCGTGGTGCAAACTAAGTCGTATGGGCGCCAGTTGGTTTATGTGCTTGGTTCTCGTGCTAATGGCTTCTACACACATCATGTAATAGTTTGCGGGACATATTTATTTTGGCAGTGTTCTAGCCAGGGTGGGCGGGGCCAGGCGGCACCATCTGGTACTGTAAATTAGCTCTTGGGTTCAAATTGGCTGTGCCACCCAGCACGAATTTCCAAAAAATGAACTGAAATATTGCTGAAAATGTACCAATTTGATCACATTTCAAGCTTACAAAGTCACAGTTTTGTACTATTTTGCACTTTTAAAAGTAAAGACCTAAGAAATATATTTCTCATTTTCTTCGTATCAAATCAGCCGGATTTGGAAGTATTATTGTAAACATGCCTTCACAATGACGCAGGGGGAAATCCCGTCTGGGATTCCCCTAAAAACCCAGCTATATGGGCTGCGAGAGCTCGTCTTCCTGCGCTCGCTACACTTGGTAATCGAAAAATTTACCTGGCACTAAAATGGTCTTAGCTAGAACACTGCACTTCTTTACTCTACACATGCTTAACTCTGTGCTGCTGAGTTTTGCTGTTTAGTCTAATTTTATTTATTTCATAATTGTTTTTTTCAGATGGGAGAACCCATCCCACAATAACATTCGGGGCCAGTGCCTCCGAAGCCTTGTTGGCTTCTTTTCCAAAGCTCTGAAGTCTGGCTCTTTGGAACATGACAGACTAACTGAACTCAGACCAAGGTAGGTAGCTATTTTGCCGTTCCTTCAATTGACACAACTGTTGTAGCTTGAGGGACCCTTTTGGAAACCTGCTTTCAGAATTGAACACTCTGTGTGAATACTCTGGAACTTACAGAGGAACAAAGTCAACATTTTACCAATATTTCCCGTGTTGTAAAAAAGGTGAAATACCCCCAAGGTATCATTTAGTCGGCGTTATCAGCAGCATCGTTCATTTTCAAAAAATTGCCGCAGGTGGAAAGTATTCCACATCCCTTGTTTGTTGTTGGGTAGGAGTGTATATGGGGTACAGTTTCTTTAGCCGAGCCAGCACTGGCCTCGAGGCAAATAACCTTCTCTGCATATATGGTTGTTACGTATTTGGGGGGAGAATATAGTGGGATCAACACATCATGGATCTGCTAGAGTGCTGTTTGACACATGTATATGGGAAATTCCAGAAATTAGGGGTCCAAAAATGTGACATTTTTGTGTCCCTGTTACATCTGACCTTTGTTATTGACACGGAAATATCCCCAGAATGGATTTCAAACTACTACTATTTGTTTGGCAGGTAATTTGCATTAATCCATCATGTGTTCTGAACTTACAAAATCATATGTCAGATGTGACAGGGACACGAAAAAAGATAGACCCCTAATTTCCTGGATTACCCACGTGCAATTACCAGAAGCTGACCTGAAGCGTACACTTCACACTTAGTCATCGTTACCAACAGTGCTTTACTCCAGACAAAAGTCCCATTCAGGTCCAGCTTTATTCAACTCTTTTTGACCTGCCTGACAGTCCTTGCTGTGTGAATCTTTTGCATCCTTCCCAATCAATGCAGCGGCATGCATAATGGTATTGCTCACCGGTCAAACTATACATATGCAGCAAAGTATGAGACGGAGAGAACCCCCCCT
>NW_019091418.1:1066121-1083101 GCF_001949145.1 Acanthaster planci
TCGGCCTCATTTCTTGCTGGGTATAAAACTTTGATACCTTTGGGGAAAAGCCAAGTCACCTCCTATGTATATCCTTAGATTGACATCTCCTTGAATAGCTATCGTCAAAAGGAGAAAGCTACATGTACCTGGTCATCAATTTCCACTATACATTTAATCCTCCATTCAAATATTGATTGAAAGCAAAGCTGGATAGTTTCCTGTGGAGGTTTATTTGGCGAAAAGAAAACACCTGAACTCGGGCTCTTATGATATCAAGAATGCTCTGGAGACAGTCAGCTTATGCATTGGGAAAGCATTATTTTGTAGGTGTTGAACTTGCATTGCATAAATAGGAACCCACTTTATATGTGTACATCTGCTATTATAATTATTTGGGCAAAACTCAAAGAAATGAGTCATTCTATAAATTAGGTGTCTAATTTTTTTGTGTCCCTGTCACATCTGACTTATGATTTTGTAAGTTCAGAACACTTCTCTAATTTAGTTAGTTTAGTTTTGTTTCTATTTCTCTCTCTTGTGGCCAGAGGCCAAGTTACAGTGAAAAATCACACTTGATTTGAAGTAAACATTACAAACAAATAGAAATAGTTTTAAATCAAGAAAAATTTCCTCAAGTTGTCTATTGATATTTGCTCAAATGGAAATTGCGGCAATTGGGCGGGGTCAACTGTAAGCTTGAAAAATGGCCCCACAGCGGCAATATCGTGGTGGCTGGCACTGTTAATTGCCCGGACTAAAACCAAGTAGCATTTCCCAGGAGAGCACGCATGCATGCCTAGCTGTCATTTTGTTACCAAGTTAAAGTCATCCATTGTTTGTTTCTTGTTGTGTTTAGGCTGGTCAGAGCTTGCCGCCTCAATGCCATGATGCAGCCATGCCTGGACAAGTTGCATGCCTTGTGTGATTACACCGTATGACAGGGTAGCACATCCACCGAATGATGCCAGGAGCACCTGCAGCTGCAACTCCCCAGGTTGGGAAAAGAAATCCTCCCTGTCTCCACCAGATGTTGCTGAAATTGGCAGTCTAGATGTGGGCCCACTTTTTTTTACAATAGGTAGAATAATGCGTGTTTTTCTTCCTAGACATACTAGGAAAGGTGGTTGTGTTGGTCTTTTTAGCAGAACAAATTTCAAATGTCTTCCAACTCCCCATCTTTGAAATGTATTCTTCCTCTGAAAGTCTTGCTTCAAATGCTCATTCTAATCAGTCGATGTGAGCATGGCAGTACTAGGTCCTGTTTGTTTCACACTAGATCTGGATTTGGATCAGTGATCCCAAAGCTGGTTCACTCTGTCCATCAGCAGGTTCTGGTGGTGGCAGTGAACCAGTGTCAGCTCGCTGATGGCGATCCAAATTGCCTTGAAACAAAGAGGCCCCAAGTCCAACCAGTGGATTTATAGGTGTTTGATTATGGGTAGAAATCTGAGTTGTGGTTGGAGATCAACAGGCAAGTGAACTTCTGTTAGGGTCCTCTGTCGCAAACATAGTTTTCATGCATTACTTTTGGTCAAGCAGTGTGCCAAAACACACCTATTCAAAGGGGCATTACTGGTTCACACTGTAACCTAGAATTCAGTTGCTTGTCGTCAATGTGTATCTGTTGATGAATTTCGTGAAACATTCCAGAGAATGGGAGACTGAGACGCTTGGTGATGGCACACAAACCAGTCCTTTTAAACAATTGTGAGCGTGCTCAGAAGTACTGGGCATGCCCAGAACAGGCAGGAAGGACCAGTTTGTCTGTGTTCGCCAAGTGTCTCAAAGTCTCCCATTCCAGGATAAATTATGGGTTTTCCAAATGTTGAAATGGCTATGAAATTAAACTGTCATGTTGATCACATGTAGGATGTTGTTGTTCCAATGAATTTCAATCATTCCATTCTAAAAAGTTACGCTTTTTTGAACATACAAGGTGTGTACATATTCACTCCAATTAAAATTAATAAAAGTACGAGAAACTGAGTTATTGCTTTGTTATTGTTTTAAATTGTACATCAGACTAGTTTGTATACATGTGTGAATATTGTCAATTGTTAAGCAATAAGCCGCATGGTAACTTGGCATTTTAAAGCAATACGTGTAGAAAAACAAGACATGTTCTGGGTTCCTCAAACTTGAAACCTTTCCTTCCAAAACCCACAACCCTGAGCCAGACAGATTCGGCAGTTTTCAATCTCAAGAAAAAGAAGGTTTTGGGGGCTTTTTGTCCCTCCAAGCTGTTCAAACTCGAAAAACCTTGAAAATGTTTGATGCTTGGCCTCCTTGCCACACACATACAGGACAACGCAAAGGAAGGTTGCCACTGCGAATTGGGATGGGAAGGTTTGTGAAGAGAATTTGATCCAACATTTAAACTCGCATTTCACAAGGCTTGAAAATAATTTCCCACTTGTGAGTTAACCTGTGAAAATCTTGTCCAATCTTATTCGAGTTTTGTGAAATGAAAATGAACTCCTTGGTAAGAGGAAAAGCATGAGAAGAGTTTCCCATTCACAGGTTTACTTTCAACTGCAGTGTACTTTGTAAAAAGCCTTTTCCAATGATACTCTGTGGGGTTTGCTTAGCCTGTCAAAACCCTCCCTAGTGTTTTGTGTGGTAGACTTGGAGTAAGGAATTAGATCCTCCAACAAGCTCCACTGGTGTCCTCCAGTGCTCCATCTGTTGGACCCCTTCTGCAAATTGGCAGCAAAGCTTTCCATATTAACACAGCTAGGGGGGCCCATCAAAATCCCTTCAACTGGATAATGTTGAAGGATGAAAGTAGTGCTGTTTGGAAATATTACAAAGGCTTTATCTGTGGAGAGCTTTCAGAAGTTGAAGTGTTAATTCTTTTTACATGTATGTCCTTGTGAATGAGTCGCACCGGTATGCATCCGTATATCCGCCATCATGTGTTCATTTCCTGCTGCATTTTCTTTCCATGCACTGGTATTTGGAAACTCACAATGTCACAGGTCCCTCCGTAGCTTCATGTGTGGTATTGGTATAAAGTTTCTTTATTAGAACTGTGCAATAATTTCTTTTTAAGTGACTTTGGACAGTTTAATTGTCAGAGTTATTACAACTGCTCTTCTGTGTCAAAATTTTCACGCCAAGGTCTTGAGTTAATGTACATGTTGACTTGTCTTCTCTGTCAAAATGTTCACGCTAAGGTCTTGAGTTAATGTACATACCGACTGGTTCCAATCCCTTCAGCCCAAATACTGTTTCTTTAAACATGGGGCTAGACTGCGTAAAGAGTTACGTCATGTTACTGTGTTGTGAATTTTGTTGCCTTGAAGAGGATTTTATAAAAAATACTTAGGGAGGGAAAGTTAAAACACTTGTGAAGTACAAAAAATAGTTAAAAAGTTCAGGCAAGAGTTTCATTAACTTGAATTTGGGGACTACTGTAGTTATGTTTCTTCCATTTTTATAACTGATGATTTGGTATGCTGGGCCTACATTTCTCAACCACTGAGATATTCCCGTGCCCTGCAGTAAAATAAGTCTGGGAATTTTGTCAGCTCTAAATGTGTACTAAGGAAATTAACCTGTAAAGATTGGTGTGGTATTTGTTTTTGAAAGTTTTTTATGGGAGGGGCTAAAACAGAAGGTCCGTGTGTGAAGAAATGCATAATGTCAAAGTGCCTTGCTTAAGAAGTCAAACATCTATGCATACGAACAAGTGCCTAATGTTAGATTATGTGAATTGCTCAGAGGGTCACCATTGTTGATAACTCCAAGTGCCTGAAACATCCATCCAATGCACCATATGCAGCAAAGTATGAGACGGAGAGAACCCCCCTGCTTTGTGTTGGTCATTGTCTCGCAGGAATCTGGGGAATTCCTTTCAGACACCTTGGGGGGATGTGTTAGGTAACAATAGTCTGGAATGTGTATAGGGATTGGACATGTTGGGGGGTACCCCTCGGTCTCATTTCTTGCTGGGTATCCAACACACATAGGAACATACTCAGGTGGATTTTCTGATTCCTGTGAAGATAGCACTGGCAATATTCAAGTAGTTCTTCACAGGTTCAAGGATCCCATTTTTGAGCCATTGGTAGCACATGTACTAAAAGCAAAGATGGGATTTGTAAAAATGTGTAATGAATTTTGAAACAATTAAAATTCCAAAGGAAAGACGTCTTCTTTGTCTGTATTTGTACACTTTCTTTTCACGTGTTAGCTTTTCTTTTTTTTCCTGAAGAGGGCAAAGTATATTCACATACAACAGACCTGTGACAAGATGTCATGCTTTATTTACGTGTGCGCTATCCTATGGCAATGAGGTGGGACACCATCCATGGAACTCTTTTTGGAAAGCGCACTTGTAAACAGAGTGACCTTACTGTACTTTAGGTCTATCATAACTTGAAAGGACTGTATGGTAGGTGGTTAAGGTTCACTACCAGCGACCCTTAGGGTAATCAATGAGGTCATGGTTGGCACATCGACAAGTCATTCCAACAACCGCAAACCCTCATCTTGTCTCTTTTCACTTGTAACCCTAATGATCCCACACCAGCCTAACTCCAACACCACCAGGGTTTGTTGGAATCTGTAAGGACGAGTACCGTACTGGTAAACTGACCGTCTTATATGGGGTTAGGCATACCATTACTAAACAGAGTTCAACTGGTTACATGCAAATTACATGGCGTTGGGCTTTATGAGGATGGTCCCTGGTCAATCACTCTAGAGAGTTGGGGTTAATAGGCACTGGCCCAGACAAATCCTGGCATACAGTCCTATACATCATGAATGACCCTGAATGAAGCATTGTTCATGTGCCAATGCGGGTGATTCGCAATAGTGCACCTTGAGTTTACAACGCCTTGACCAATCACAGTGCACAAAATCTGCCGACCATTTCCAAATACACATTGGGTCGACAGATTTCACGCACCGTGATTGGTCGACACGTTGCAAACTCTTGGAGGCGCACTATTGTGAATCACCCGTATCCATCCCGGATATCTTCCAAAATAATTTGCCTCATTATAAAACCATTAACCCTAACCATTCTGAACCCAACAAGCATATGCATAATTTCAATGAACCCTAAAAGGACTTTCATGAATGTACACACAGACAACAGGTGACAAGTGCCCAACTGATTCCTGGATGCACTGTCCAGTATGGTTAGGTTTTATGTATGAAAGCATTGGCCAGAAGTTGTGTGCCCTTTCAGCATTCTAGCAGTAGCACAATCCAATCCGCCCCGAGCTGAAGTGCACCCTCACTGGCAGAAGAAAGACGGACCGTACAAAGTTTTCCCAACCCGGTTATTGTACACATTCGGCATGCACGCGAACATACATGTACATTCCACACTAAATTTGTTGCATGTACTCAACGTGCCCCACATCAAACGCGAATAAACTTGAGCGCCTTTACCATGAGTGCGTACCAAAAGGGCTGTCACTTTCATTTAAAAATACCCCCTCTTTTGTTCCCGCTCGGAGTGGATATGAAAGCTACAGGGTGAAAACCAAAGGCGAGTCGGTGCATGACATGTTCTTGCTCAGCAATTTATCTCTTGCAATTTGTCAACAGAGTGCAATTTGATGATTGTTAATCTCTGGACAGGTTCACACTGAGTGTGATATGGAGCCAGGCCATGTACATGAATAATGAACGAATGACAAATGAAATCTCAAAACCATAATTTTATTTGCCTTGAGGCCTCCGTTCTGCCAAGTTTTGATCCCCGAGTGAAGACCCTTCAACAATCTGCATCTTGCTTGTCTGTTGCAAAGGCATCTAATACAACTACATGTGTAAGTTTTAAGACAAATTCTCTGACAGTTTCCACGACACACACGACACCTATCAGTACCCTGGATCTCGTCAAAAACTGAGAAAGGGGCAATATTGGGAGAGGGCCAAGTTCTGCCACTGTGCCTTATTCGCTCTAGGTCTCAAGCCCAGTCTCTAACAAGGAAAGGACCACAGTTTGGATGTATTATGTCATGTAAAAAATGAAGTAAAAATACAGGTATATTCCACCATGGGCGCTGCTGCTGTTTTTGTGTGACTAGGTTTTGGAGGTTTTGATTTCTAAGTAGCATCACTGATGCTGACCGGATACTTGTGAATTAAAGTTGAGTGCTGGAACTATCTTTCAGGTAAAGGTTTTATTTTTCAAGGACATGAAATAAAAACAGACACACAAAGTCTACTTTATCTCTCCGTCAGCGCTGCTTTATTCGAGTGAAATATTTCTTTCTGAAATCTTTGAACTCGTGTTAAAAATGGTTTTTGTTTGGACAGCCTTCGGGCAGCCTGTGATGTTTTTGGAAACTTCCAAAGCGACGAACAGAAATTGAAGAATTTCCTTCAATTCTAACAGCTCCTCATAAACAGTGTGCAAAGCTGATGGGAATTCATAAAGTGATTACTAAAGCAGCCAAAATGTCCCAAGGGTGTGTCCGACATGTGGGCTTCATTTGGGGTGTACATGCCGATAGAGGGCGGTGTTTGCTGATGACATGACCCTGTTGCTCTAATGTGAGGCTCCCTTCATCTTGGTCTGCACCTGGGCAGCGATTCTGTCCATGTCACGAATTCCCTGGCTGGTCAAACGACGTCCACTATACAGAGAAAAAGAAAGTGGAAAAACAATTGATTAAAGATGGCAGAATCCACACCCTAGTAAAGCGGCAGGTACGTGGCAGTAATGTTAGTTCTTATCCAGTACCATGATCAATGCATCAAAGTCCACAGTATCAATCAGCAGCATTTTCTCATCAGCTGACACGGAACTTCAATTTTGCTGCATTAATTGTAGCACAGTGCCAGGAGAAGCCACCTCTCCTAGTGGGGTGTTGAAGAAATTGCTGATACTGTACAAAATGCCTCATTTCTTGCCACTGTTCATTTTCTTCTCGGGAGATTTTGCTTTGGCAGTGGGGAAATTCTTGACATTTAAATTCAACAGTACCTGACGCAAAATATTTAACCAGGTGACCACTCAAGCAAGCTCAATACAGCAGCAACGTGTAACTGGGGTAAACTTTCCAAAGAGGCATCCATGGTTTCACACACTTCTTCGAGGGAACCCGGAGAGCAAATTTGGTGAGGTTGGCACAAATTAAAGGTTGTGTAGATGTGCATGTACATTTCAAACTTTCTGACTCTTACTCGGACCGGCCAGCTGACCCCGGCAAGCTTGGTGGTAGAGTGGTTAAGACGTCTGCACGAGTCCCACGCGAGTAAGCTTGAGAATTCAACAATTTCACAAGTTCTCGTACAAACAGCAAGTATCCAGTTGGTGTAAGGGCAAAACGCATTATTAAAATTTGTACGTGAATTTCCCCCTTCCCTCAAAAAAAGGGGGGGGGGGTTGCTTCAAACATAGAAATTTGCAGATGCACATAAAAAGTTGTAGTCTGGTATTGTCAAAGATCTCACACTGGTCGACTCCTTACAACCCGGCATGATTGACAATAATACCCTGTGGGTGGAACGCTGCAAGGGATTCTGGGTAATGAAGAACTTCAACATTCTTTAAGATGATAACAAGAGCAATAAGTCACTCATCTCCTTTACGGCCTAAGTGAAACATGACGTAACATACTGCACAGCTCTTGTAAGAACATTGAGGTCAGCATCACCCACGAACAGGAGCTCACAGGTAAGTTGTTGCCTGGTCTTTGTGAGAGCCTGACGATGTGCAAGGTGGAGCAGATTGCCAAGACTTGTTGGTAACGGTACGTTAGCACTCACTCGCAGTGACACGGTGGAGTCATTACCGATACTAGAAGTGGCTTGAGATGAGTGTACCATTTGAATGGACTTGAAATAAAAACAGACGGGCAAAGTGTAAATTGTACCTCACTATCAGTGCTGCTTTATTCAAGGGCAATATTTCCAAAATCTCAAGACCTTGCGTTTAAAAATGGCTTTAGCTTGGACCCAATCGAGAAAATCTGAGCAGGTATTTGTGGAATCGCAGAAACAAAGTGAGTGAAATTAAAGAAGATTTCAATACTGATTGCCCATAACATGCTGTCTACAAGGCGTATGTACGACAAATGGTTACTGATGTACGCATAGACCGATCCGGTGACAAGAATCAGGAGCCATTACTGCGGTTTCTCCACTCACATGAACAAAGGGGTGCACATTGAATGCCTCCTCATCAGCCAATGGGAGCACACTGCTGACCCAAATCACCTGCTTGTCAAGCCAAGGAATGCGCGCCTGAGGGACGGGGGACACCGCAGTAATGGCGTCAGCGAATTGGTCAATACTGGCATTTATGTTCTAAGGTTTGTCAACTATAATCTGCGGTCTGTATGTCTTCACGCTCAAAGAGGACGATGTTGGCTGAGGTCACTCAGGCCACGACCCTGTTGTGCGTCTACGGTGAAGTTCCCTTTGCCTTGCTCAACACCTGGGCAGCAATATGGTCCATATGCTTGATTCCCTGGCTGGTCAAACGACATCCACTACAACAAAACACAAAGGATGAACAAGTGGCTCAACCCTCAACCTGCTCTAAGCAGCAGCGGGCAGAAACGTTTCCGTTGACAGATTTGGTGTTCAGCACTAGAGACAAAGTGAACCTGCGACGCCATACATGTATGGTGGTGGAGTTGGGTAGCTTGATCGCCATGACACATGCTTGGGTGAGACAACAATTACGACTGGTGTTGGGTGCTTCGAGGGATTTTTACAAGCGGGTGGTTCCATTTCCGTGAAGAAGGTCATCAGGGAAAAGAGAATGAATAAATGGCCGTTTTCCAATACTCAACTTCGGCTCCGTCTCGGGCTTCAACTGTTTTTTTACTAGCCGACTTTGAAGCTGTAAGCGCAGTAATCAGTCTAATAGTGCCACAGAACATCAAGTAGGATTCAAGAAAGCCAAAAATTATAGTAATCCAATGTAATCTAAACGCTTCAGGCCCACAATCGGGGACTGGTTTTGGGAACGAAGCCTGAGACGGAGACGAAGTTGAGCATTCGAAAACGGCCAATGAACTGCAGCTGGAGGTTCTCATATAGGGGCTGCATCCGAATCTCTTGTCTAGAGCTAGGTCTAGGTCTTCACTCCATAGGAAATGTGTGGAGACGCGTAGACAATAGACCTAGCCGTAGCTCTGGAAGCCCGTTTGGGACACGGCCTAGGTCTAGGTCTTCACTCCATTGGAAATATGTGGAGACACAGAGACAATAGACCTAGCCGTAGCTCTGGAAGCCCGTTTCGGACACTGCCAGAGTTTGGCATCCAATTTCAGACACCGCATGACCATCTGAGCTTTTCGCCAACGGTTTGCAAGATAACAAGCCCATCAGTAGCCACTGAAGGTGAGGGTTAAATGTGGGAGTTCAACTGGAAAGCTGGATGAGATATAACGGCAGGGCGTGTCATGTTGAAACGATGCTTATTCACTCTGTGTGTTGTAGGCATCTGGGAAGTGGGATGACGATAACGAATTCCAGAGCAAAGCAGTACGTAGGAAAAACTGGTAGAGTACATCTTGGAATCGTCTTTGGGAATGGTGATGGTACACGGATGTGACTGGATAGAGAAGTGACAGGTACTGTGACAGTACGATTCTGGTGAACAAGCGAATGGTGTTGGAATATAATGAGTGCAGGCCGTGGTCTTTGGTACACATCCTGGAGTCTGGCCTTGGAATAGTCACAGACCTACTCACTGGACTCTTGCATGAACAGGAATGAGAGGAAAGGAAGGTTGAGTTGACCGTGGGTGCAGGGTGGTTTCCGGCACAGACCCTGGCCTTTTGCTTTGAACAAGTCGCATATGGGCTTTTGCATGAATGTGAATACAAGTGCATCGATAGTAGGTGGAGCAGGGCTTCAGGTGTTGGTTGCCGGAGTCACTTTTCATTACGAAGTTAAGAATTCACACGTGGATATACCAAGTTCTTGTACAAATATGAATGAATGAATGAACAGCCGGTGAAGCTACACGTAGCTCTGGGTCTTACCATCAGCTCAGCTATGAACCAAGGTTTCTGGCTCTGAACAAGTCCAGTGTTGCTCTAGCGAACTCGTGCAGGACCATATTAAAATAATGAGCCTCGCAGCTGCAGCAGGCTTTACGTTGGGTGCTGCATGCTGCTCTGATACGAACTCAGGGTAACTGGTTCCAAATGAGCGGTGGATATAACGAGCTCTTGCATGGACTTGAGCGGAGATTGGCTCCGTGTGCTGGCTCTTGATGCTGAGATCAGCTCTGACGGAGCAGGCATGGAATGAGGTTTGCATGAATCTATGAGGATCTCGCTTGAACATGGGTAAGTCCTCGGAACTGCAGAAATCTCTCTAACTGTAAAAACCTTGACAGCAACCTGATGTACACTAGACAAGTCAACTGTTTCAAAAACTGTTCCCATAACCAATTAACACCAGAGGTTACGTAGCCAGGAATGAACTTCTACAATGGTTTCACCGTTTCACATAACCGACACAGCCTCAATGACCGAGTGGTTATGTGAATATACAGTAAATTCCGGCTAAGTCGGCACTCTCGGGACTCAAGAAATTATAACGACTTACACGGATGCCGACTTGTGTTGTAAGTTGTCATTTTGCTGACTTACACGTACACATGTATTGCCTATGTACATTATGATTCCTTGGACTAATTCAACGGCTTTGATTTACCCTGGTTTATTTCTACCTCCATGGTCGATCCCAGCAAATTCATTCTCAATTATTATCCTCAAGGGCTGCAAATTCAATAAATGATCATGTGCCCCTACAGACAAAGCAAGGAAGGCAAGCCACTTGCATATTACATCACGACTTGACAGTGCAAGCACGTATGTACTGTACATGTATGTGATACACTTATGGTACAGAAAACATACGCTCATCTGCACACGCATTGGTTAAATTCAATATAGTCTGGATACCAGACCCGATGATTCTGACTACCCGATGAATCATTATTAAGGGTCGTCAGGGAATCTTTGGGCGGGGAACCAGACTACGTTCAATAAGGCGACCCCTAAAATGGACAGAGCGCATGCGTGTAGCACTAGAGGGGTTACTGGTACTGATGTACTCATGCTGACCGATTATCAATCACAGCCTGTGCTGCTAATAAACAGACATCAGTCAAGCAGTGTGGGGCTTGTCACTTCTTGGCAACCACGGCGAAGGAAACCGATACCGAAGCACGATTTTTTTAATGCCGACTTACACAAAGGAATTTTTGTGGTTCTGTGGAAAAAGGACCGAGAAAACACGCCGACTTATACAAAATGTCGACTTAGAAATGAAATTTTCAATGGAAATGCATCACAGACGATCAGGACTTTTATCAAAAGGCCGACTTAGAAGATATGACGAGTTACGCGATGCCTACTTAGTCGGAGTTTACTGTATACACATTTTTTGGGGGGGGGAGTCGAGTACTACCCAAGTAAGCATGAGAGATTGTTTTTGTTTTTGGTGGGTCCTGCAATGCTAACATGTATTAAATGCAACTCAGTGACAGGAGAAGTCTTCCTTCCACTTCTCATTATTTCGAACCTTCTTGGAATCATTTCACTTGATCCCCTATCAATGCAGTTGTTGTCTCACCTGTTACCCTCGCGCTTGACGATGTTGACTCCTTCCAGAGCCTGTAGGACCTTACGGGCCACGGACCCTGACCCCTTGCAGAAGTGGCTCGGTCTGGTGCCACGTCGCTTGCGACCTGACACGCAAGTAATAAAATAAGCAAACCATCTCTTGAATTTGCACAAAACAGTCCAAAATTATTCTCAAAGAAACAAAAATTGCGGGAGAAGGAATTACGGTTTTCCTTCGCAGCACCACAACAACAGAACTAATTTTTTTACCCTAACCATTCCCAATCCACCAAGTGGTTTTGGAAGACTTTGGAAGATTGGCACTGAATGGCAGAAATGCGAGGCTGATTTTGAAGGGTCGCATTGCGTCAAGGTCTCGGGCCAGACCATGCGTCGTTTATGCAAATTCACACACAAATTCAGACCGCGATCATGTTTCATATCATCCAACACTGCTGCAAGGTATCATTTTTACCTCGTCTCAACATCATGATCAGATTCAAGATTTTCAAGGATGGAAGCGGCGGTCACCCCTCCAAGATCACCCCTCCAAGATCACACGCAAAAACAAATAATGGTAGATTTTGGAGGATTGACGTTTAATGCAACATTTATCGCGGGGCAGTTGCAGGATGCACCCTAGATAATGAAACCGCGGTAACCAATGACCAGATTCATAACCAACCACTCTGCCTAAAATTTGCCTTCAATATATTGTAATACATCCAGGTATCCCAAGATATCCTAGTAGTACAGTCTGCTTCAGACATGTTTTTCTTCAACCAGGTACGTATTACCCAGACACAATCATGTACAGCAGTTATGACACTGTTTTCTAAACTGATGCAGTCCGTAAAGCATTTAGCCGATATTGGATATCTACGGGAAGCTCTCTGCTCTACACGGCTGTGCTATGCCCTGTGGAATCATATCGATCACAAGTACGTGGAGGTAACAAGAAAGAATGTGTTCACGTTTTTCCATAGGGAATGAAACAGAATGAAAAGCTGTGCTTGGTTATCAGAAATGCTGTTGGAATTGACCAACCCAGAAAGCCCTGTCCACTGCGTACATATGCACTTAACACATGTTCCTCCCCAGCGCCACACTTTCTGATCCACCTACCTGCTACATACCCATTTGCACTTCATGATCCATCTACGTGCTACATATCCATTTGCACTTCATGATCCATCTACGTGCTACATACCCATTTGCACTTCATGATCCATCTACGTGCTACATACCCATTTGCACTTCATGATCCATCTACGTGCTACATACCCATTTGCACTTCATGATCCATCTACGTGCTACATACCCATTTGCACTTCCTGATCCACCTACATACAACATACCCATTTGCACACCTACCGGACACATACCACAGGTCAATTGATCAGAACATAACGGGGTGAGGCTTATTGGATAAGTCAGTGGGAGAGGGGGGACGGAAAATTGGAAAAAAAGAAAAAAGTGCGACAGCAATTTTTCTCTAGGGTATTGGTATTCGTCAAAGCTTTAATCTGAAGGCATCAGATGTTACCGAAGTCCAGATCTGTTAACAGAGTTGCAACATGAGTGTCTCAATTACTGGGACCAAAATGGTGGCTTATGCATCACACACACAATAGCTGCATGCTGTACTGTCCATAATGTAAGCAGCCATATTGGTTCCCAAGTCTGAAGTTGGCACTTCTCTTTAGATAAAGTGCTACCCAGATCATCCCGGAAGCACAGTCCTATCACAAATGTCGTTTCCAGTCTCTCGGGACTTACCTCCGTAGATTTTCCTCATAGCGTTCACACCAACTCCTCCGCGGAAGTACAAATGTCTGGCAGTCGAAGCTGCGTGGTCCAGAATAAACCGAAAGCATGTGTCAAAACCTGCTGCAATGTACGCTGCCCAACTTGGAAAATTGTACATGGATCGACTATTTCAGTTTGGGAGGGGAAAAAACTTAAAGGAACTGGCATTACGCACTCTCTAGCCTTCTCCGGCTTCATACATGTAAAAGCAAGGGTTCCTGCTGTTCAAGGGTCTTTCTATGCCATTATATCCACAAAATTTATAATGCCCTGCCAATGTGAAGTGATTGAGGTCCGTTGCAGGTCTAGATACAAAAACTGACTTGAATAAAAATGTACAAACCTGGGTATTTGTATCATTTTTCTGAGTCTGTAGGGATTTTCTGCTGCCCCAAATGTGTTTCTAATCTTGAGATTTTTTGACTTGGACAAACATTTGAATCAACTGCCACTTAACCCCCCTTCAAGGCTGAGGTCTTATTTGATACTGCTTGTATAAACGTACCTCAGCTGCCTCCCTTAAAATTCTTTCATCTACACTGTACCAACAGTACTTATGCATGGTAACACTAATCAGTGTCACTGGATTAGAAGGAGTCCGGGCACCAGACACAGCAGACTTACCAGCTCTGGTGTAGAACCAGTCCTGATCAGTTGGCGCCAGCTCCTTGTGTTTGCCCAGCTTGACCAGGTCCACCCAGTCCGGCACCTTCATCTTGCCGCCGGACTTGAAGAAGGCCGCTAGGGCCTTGACAAACTCGCCTTGGTCCACGTCTTTGACTGTGCAACCCCCTCCTGGCATCTGCCATCAACACAAATGTTAGAAGGTGATCAACCAAGTATGGAGTACACTAACCATCAAACCAACTCTAAATACCAAGTTCATCTTGATGCTACATGTACATGGAAAGCATGTGAGAGCCTTGACATCTATTTAGATGCTTGGAAGAATTAGTGTGCTTTAGACAAAACAAAAAAGTATCCCAAAAAACAAAATAAATCTTTCTACCACACTCTGTTCGTGGGAGGTAACCATCAGAGGTTCTGGACTCATACAGTGTGTGTTCTACTGCAAAGCCATGAGTGCAATGGATACTCCCTGTTCATGATACAATACATATAATGTGATACACAGGTCACAAAACAATATACATCCCAACACATACCACAAACCTGCGTTGTAGATGCATAGTTGCCCGTTTGGCATACCTACATGTACATGTACAATGTGTGTGTATATAAGCGTGTCTTATAAACTAAACTTTTCTGAACATGTTTTTGCTTTCTGATGGCTGCTGTTAAGTCACTGTCAGAAAGAATTACTGGCGTCCCTGTATGGAACTCTTCCCATTAATCCCTAGAGACTTAACAACAACCATCAGAAAGCAAAAACATGTTCAGAAAAGATTAGTTTATAAGGTACATAGGTATGTACAAACATACTGCGCGCGCAACCTCCGAAAGGTGCCCACACAGGTGTTAGCCCGATTCTCTGCCGGCAGAAGGTTTGTCCGGATTTCGCGCTGCTGATTGACTGTTGTGAGGAGTCTTGCCGACAAATTAATGAATATGTAATGTGAAAAACACGAAGTTTATGTTCGTTTTTGAAATTTTCTGATCAACCTCCAGGAAGTGCCATTACGGTGTCTCTTAAGTTCGAGCTCGAAATTCCGCCCAACTAATCCTGGTTTGTAACAAAGCGTTGTCATTTTAAAGTGAATCATTGTGAAACATAACTCTTGAGCTGTAAGTGGTAGTAATTTGACAAATTCTGAACCTTTGAAGAAGTGTTTTTTTTATCGGACTACAGGGTGTTAAGTCCCATGTGGTGCAATCGCGTTGTGCACGCCATCTTGCCGTGATCAACAGTATATAGAATAGCCTATGTTCAATGTGTCTCACACTTGACACAATTCATCAAAAATGTGGCACTTAGCCCTATGACCAATGATATGACATTTGTAAACAATAATATAATATGACTTTGGCACATGCTGGGCACATCATGCACACAGGACCTCTCTGCTGTAGTTGGGCAGGCCCAACTGTAGCACTCTAGTTGGGACGGGCCCAACTATAGTTGGGACGTAACACATACATGTATACAGATTACACGCAATCACAATGCAACACACGGCATATGCAGACATGCCCATGGCCGACCACGCTTTGCGCTTGGCCGCCATGTCGGCAAAGTGACTCTACTTTTCAAGGCTAAAATGTCCCCCTTTCTGATTAAATCCAATTTACTGAGACATACACTTTGAAAATTTGCGAATTAAACATTACGATGTCAAAATTATACTGGTTAAAACTGGCTACAATGCCTAATTAGGGGACTTTTTCATAGAGACTTCGCAACCCTCATTTACCTTTGACGGTTTTGTGGGGAAAAGAGGGCGCATGTGCAATCCCGTTCTCCCGGCAGGATATGATCTCGCGAGACTTGAGGTTGAAAGAGCAAATGCTATCGAAGAGGGCGCTATTATGTGAAATAAGCTTGTAGTGGTGATCTCGGGAGCATTCCTCTATGATGTTTGTGATCCCACGGGTTAGGCCTACATTATTTGCAATAATATACAGGCGCCATGATCGGGAGGATCATAGAGATATTTCTGAATTGTTTAACTGTTGCGGTTAATTCAGATAGAATTGTTCTATTTAAAAAAAAAGTGGCCCGCTTAATCGGAAGTTTAATTTTGTGCAGCGTGACGTGGTCACAATCAACCCAAGTGAAAGTGCTAATGATTTATGTACATAGCAGTGAGCGCGTCAGGCGGGAGGATACATCATACCAAAGACTACACGCTTTGCTACTACAGTACCCAACTTAATTAAGTAACTAAAGGAACAAATATGCGCTTGGCCGGTCTTTAAACATGAGTCTAAGACCAGTTCAGGAGAATGGACGCGACCAATCCCCTCGCCTTCGGCTCGGACATTATCAGTGTTCGGTCACCGGCCAAGCGGATATTTACTCTCATTCATAAATACCTTTTTCGTCAGAGAGTCAAAAGAAGTCAATACATGATGGATTTCCAACGATTTTGTTCTTGAGTTTTATTTTCATTTTCCCGAACATGGTATATTCCATTTACAAGTTGTCCAAAAGAATCCCCTTATATGGATTTGGCGCCCGCGTGGCGAGCTCTGTGCACAAAGACTCTTAACCAATCAGAATCGATTAAACTGTCTTGTATCCAGATGCCAGTGCATGATTTACACAGTGGGCATTATTACTTCTCAGCAGGGAGACTTTCTGATGTGTTAATGAATTAATCTTTTTTAAAGTTCGGCGCGGCAATATTACGGTGTTGAGCGCCAATTCGGCCAGGCCGGCCCAATCTGTACGGGAGGCCCTTTAGCTCGACAGGGTGTGCCGCGGGTAGCACGATACTTGCCAATTGCAATAGCTTCAAGAATTTGAAAGCGAAATTGGGAATTAAGTAAAAACTTTGAACAGGAATTGGAATAGCTCATATCATTATAGGGTCGTCATGAGAGTCAGTATTGATTCAGTGTAGTTACCAACTTTATTCGAAAGAACGACTGAGAAGGTTGCAATAGAATTGTAAGCTAAGTGACTGAATTGGAGAATGAAAAGCAGACTACCATACTAATATTGAAC
>NW_019091418.1:1089292-1141738 GCF_001949145.1 Acanthaster planci
TCATGATATTGTTGCAATCGGGGTTTTAGCAAGAATGCAAAACACACAATTATGAAGCCAGCGTTGAACAAAAGGCCATCTTGACGGTCATTAACTTGCAAAAGTAAACAAAAAAGCTTTTGCACTTTTAGCTTTATCACGTGTGTCATTACAAACGAGCATTGCAAAGTATGTAGGGTATATCTTCAGGAAAACCCCTACAAGAAATACTTTCAACAGTTTATGTTGTACTCTGTGTTGGCAACACACGTTGTGGGTCTCCATGTGAGACTACGGCATGCACAAATATCGAACACTGGCTACGGCTCTTCACCGCTGCCTCTTTTGCTCAGAATTCGAAGCCGTATCGCGCAGGAGACAGAACCGGATTTTGGCTACCCTTGTCATGCGCCGTCATACCCCTGTCATAGGCGACCAACATTGACTTCACGTTACTCATTCAATGAGCTCAAACAAAACCCAACTTCAGTACATGTATTGGAGACTTCAACAATTAACAAATAATACTGTTCGGAATTATACCACGAACTCCCTCGTGGCGGTAAACGGAAAAGGAGGCCGCTTAGAACGACGTGCGTCATATGCATATTATGCTCGGGAAGTATGAAGTACGTACTGTACATTTCCTGAGCATAATATGCGCATGTGGACCTCCACTGGAAGCCAGATAAGTGCGAAACTAGACATCAGGCTATCGTAATACGTCACTATACGTACGACGACTCCCCATTCTACTGCAGTCTGCGTGCCACACCCACTTGAAAGAGGAGAGCATTCTGAAACAGTTGTTCGTACAAAGGATCCAGACTAACACACAACTTACCCTCGCGCATACAAGTGATGCCAGGCGATCATCGGCGATCAAGGGGAGCGGGTTAGCGTAGTGGTTCTTTCCTCGCTTGGCACCAATGAGGCCTGGGTTCGAGTCCCGGCTTGGCCCAGGCTTTAAGTGCATTTGGTTTCCAGCCCGTACTCGCTCTCGGAGGTTTTCTCCTGCCTCTAAAACTGGACCTTCTTCCTAATTCCGTAGTGTGATGCTGATTAATAAAAGTGTATGCATAAACGTACAGTCACTGGCGCAAGTAGCCTGAGTTGCTGAAAGCGCCATTAAAACAAAACAACAACAACAACAACAACAACAACATCGGCGATCGATCAACTGGTCATTATTACAGACAGCATTTTCGAAGTACAGGACAAAATGCAACAGCGGCAGTTGTTATATCTGTCGATAAACATTCGAATCACGGGAAGAGGTAGAAGAACAGCTTACAAACGGATCGAAATCTTGAATTCGCAGCAAAGCTACCACCTCCCACAAAGGTGTGCATTGCTGGTACCACAAGCACTATGGCGATAAAAGCGCATAAAATGTAAACCTATTTGTACATACAGCTGTATGACAACGCCAACAATGGCAGAGTTGTATCGAATAAATCGTGGTATCTGTGTCACACACCGATAGACCTACTTGCATCCACTTCTTAGCTGCTATACCACTGCTGATGTAAGCTTTTTCCCATCTACGGCCTCCGAAAAATAGATCTCTGACAAAATAGACTTAAATGGAACTTACAAGCGTCAGACAAGACACCAATTATGGTACAGTGACATTCCCTTATTCTCAATTTGGGACTTTGTCGTATAGATGGATGTTCATCCTGGGTTACCATGCCCATAGGTGCACATTTTCTCGATAAATTTGCATTATTGGTCGGTGTTGTATTCGGGTCCATCACAAGTCCCTTCACAAGGCTAGTCATAAAGTAACAGAGCGAACAATGACAAAGGAATGCTTTTGTCACAGCTTTTCACTGAAATACCTCACTTTAAGTTCAGTGCTGGTTTTTATTCTTCAACAATTTCGCCAAGTATTCAAAATAATACTAACAATCTAAATTCGCAAGGCCTTGTTAAGTCAGCACGCTAATATTGTAAACAAAACCAGGACACTACCTCAAACGTGACAACACATCACATGCGTACGACGGGATATACTCGTTCATGCTTGTCCTCTTCGTTTGGCACCCACTCGTCGCAAAATTTCAAAGTAGCTGGGAATTTGATTGTGTATTTCAATTAGGCGTCATTCGACTGTTGAAGTTAAGCTAACTCTTCTGCACTTGGGTCGGTGGAAAAAGGAAATCGGCATCCTTGCGGCGATCATAACGTTCTTGTCATGCAAGCGTATGGTGTTATATCTAATTCCTCTCATTTGTGGCTTCACTCCTAATGGTAGTCATATTTTCCAAGACTGAGCACAAGCGTATACATGTCCATGTAATCAAACACCACTTGAACCCGGCGATATTCACTAAACGGTCATAACAACAGCAATTGGTCTGTTTTGACTTATACCCACCCTTTGGTCTCAAGTTGGTAATGCAGCACCAACATTAGTGTTACGTGGATTACTTTATACTGATGACTTGCCTGTAGCCGGTAGTTACATAATAGGCCAAATCGAAGAACATTATGTTCCTCTCAAAGAAATTTTCCAAACATTTGATGTGTTTGGCGTAGCCTCAGTCCAGAAAAGCACGTGTTAGCAGTTGAAAGTGTAGTTTGGCATTTTTAGTGCCAAAGGTGTAACAACCACTCTGGTGAAACTAAACACCACTCGGGCCTATAGACTTTCCAGTTCCATTATTGTTAAGATACATATGGTATGAGTGAATTTATTATTATCGACGATTCATCATATCTGCTGCTAACATTGTACAGCCACTTCCATGTATCCTTCAAAGTAAGAAGCAAACGCTGAAAAGTGCAGCCTCCAACAACAGTAAAGCATTACTTATTACCCTGTTGGCCCATCCTCACTAGAACGGCGCTTTTGACTTTAATAATAACCAAAGATCGTGTAGCGCCGCTATACACGATCTCTGTCAACGACTGATGCATCCAGTGCAACTGCAGGCAGTGTTCTGGAACTCAATTTGTTCTTGGCAACCACCCGTGCTTTTTTCCAGAAGGGGTTGCGACCCACAGAAACATTATAAACGTACCAGTGTTCCGACATACATGTAGCTCGCGATCATCAGGGGCTGTACAGACCACGCCACTAACCCCACGCGTCGAATGCAAAAACCTTGACAAATACTCAACACTTGAAATATTTGACGTTCGACAATCCCTATACTACTAATTGTTGTCACATAATGCATAAAGGTGTTAAACGTACATGTAGTCGTAGACGCACCTTTATGCGTTGCTGTGCTGTAGATGCATCAAACGTAGTCTTCTAACATCATTGAAATAGATCGAATAGATGAATCAGGTGATAACGGAGGGTTAGAAAAACTCGAAGTCATCGTTCCTTCAATTTGTAGATGTGCCTTCTCAGATCTCATAGAAAATGATATTTCGACTGCTACAGTTCGATCTATCTGTACCACGTAAATTAAAAAGATAGTAGTTGGCCTATTTGATTTACTTTCACAACTGGGAACACTATCCCAGACAGTCGCTAAGCAAGTTTCAAGTTTCATCAGTAGGCCTACGTGGGCTGCCATAGTTCGGCGTTCCAGCACAATTTTTGCCACACGTTCAATCAACTTCCACATTCTGTTGGGCGCAAAGCGAATAAGAAGCATTACTACACACCATCCTTGGGCACAAAGTTTGGCTTATAGCTTGGTATTAGTTAGCCACAGAAACTACATTACAATATAATGATGTTTGCACCTACCACGCAAGTCTACATTAAGTGAAAATTTGCGGTCAATGCAGTGAGAATAAGTAACATATGACAGTCTGTGAGCTCCACCATTTCGAGGATAATTAATCACGATTCTTTTTGTTCATATGGTTTCTCTTGACGCAGAGCGCGGCAATCGTCGTCTGGTCGAAACTTTAAGTCCCCATGGACTCCGAATCGGCCCTTTGTTTTAGCCTGTCCTGGGCTTCACCTTTCTCCAGAGGGCCTTACATCTCACTGTGAAAAAAATAACAATGGCCATTAATTATTCAGCCCGCGAATTTAATACATTGTGGGCTTGGCTTGGGAGGTCGAAACATAGCAACCGCCCGCCTAATGTTAAAGACGTTGCGTCGCTTTTCACAGACGATGACACGCGAGGAAGGCATTGATCAGTGCGTAGATGCCACGCTACTTAGATTGCGTGCAATCGATACTCCGTTTAAAAAGTCCAGCACTAGCATTGTAACCCGGCCGAACTTGCATAAAGACGCGAGTTCAAGATTGTTTTGTTTACAGTTGCTGCAGCAACGGCCAACAGGTCAAGCGCGTCAGATCAAACCTCCTAGCTGTTCTTGCCTTCAACACGGCTTACTTTGTCAAGTGAGGTGTCTGAAAATCAGCTTGCAAGTTTTTCTAAACTCCATTCATTCGTTAACTTGGTTGCCGATCTCACAGAGGGAACGTTGCCCGCTCATCCTCTGCAGTCATGGCAAGCCTCTTCCAGAAGAAGTACACCGCTGCGAATGATTACCCCAACTTTGATGGTCACAAATCGCTGCTGTCTCAGCATCTCACCAAGGATTTGTACATCAAGCTGAGGGATGTGCAGACGGAGAGTGGATTCACCCTGGACAGAGTCATTCAGAACGGAGTAGACAACGCAGGTAGGACCAACAAAAGAAAGCAATCAGTGAGAAAACAGAGAAATCATGACACTAGTGTCTGACTGGATAGTTGTGCAGTTAAGCAAAGTCGTAATTTATTTAAAAAGTACAACACCCTATTTCTCGCACTACCAGATGGGTTGCTCGTGCTGTCCTTCATAGCTTTTTTGAGACATTACCCTTAATAAAAGTGAAAGCATATTTTATTAACATAACTTCAAAAAAGTTTGAGTTTTTCATTACTTTTATAGGTTTCTTGGATTTCTAAGATACCAGCTCTAATAGCCATACTTTGTGTTGAATTGTCTTTTACTCGGTGGTATTCATTTTTTATATCCAAATTATTAAATCATACAACTATTCTCTTAGCTTTTCTATGGGAAATCAACATCAGACTTCGGAGTGCAATGTATTAATTTGTGTGACGTTTGTTTCCAAGTGTTCACTTGTTTTTGTCATTGTATTTTAATATGTGATTCCTTATACATGGCCCTAAATTCCTTTGCTTTTTTTTATTTTACCTTCTCTTCTTGACTTGATTTTCTTACCAGTATTCTGTCATATTCCTTGAAGGGCATGTTGTCTAACACGGTTAGGGTTCTAATCCTGCTATGGGGCATACATTATGAGTGTGACCTAGGGCAAGTGACTTAACTTTCACTACACTAGCCTCTCTCCACCCAAAAGTATAAACGGGTACCTCATATGGTGAGAGTAATTTTTGGTTGATTAATCTTACAACACCTGAAATGGTCGCACCATGTGGTTGTGTACTCCGCAGTGAGTTTATAGGATTGACTCTCAGCCCAGTGAGCAAGGATAATATGGTATAATTTATAAAGTGTATTGAGAACCCCTCCGTGTTGGAATGCACTATATAAATACGCCATGTTATTATCTTTTGCAATTTACCATGAAGAGGAAAAATTGTCCAGTGGTGCATGGGGCCAGGTGGGGTAGTTTTTTTGTAATTGAAAGCTCAACATTTTATAAAGGTGTGCACCACCTTTCTGTAGGGTTCTGGATTCTTTTACAGATACAAAATTGTTCAGTCGTTCTTGAAAAAAAAATCTGTTTTGCACCCCTTGACATATGACCTGGAAATGCCCCTTAAACTATTCACACATGCCACTGTCATTACAGTACTTTTTAATTCCAACTTTTATTCACCATGTTACTCTGATATTGTTTTTTTTTTTTGAGCACTGTACGCTAAGCAGTTTCTCCGAGCTTAAACTAAGAATTTACCAAACATCTTGGTTCACGGTTAGCCCAAGTTAATCTTCTTCATAAATCCAATGGCAAAAAGTTAGAGATATTGCCGTTTTGACATTTAATATACCACTCAACAAGTTATGGACCACTTTTTCTTATCTGGTAATGTTTCCAAGCAATGAGTGGGGGTCTAGTTCTTTCATTTTTTGTCTGTCTAGATGGTGTTCTCATTGGAATAAAAAATTTTAAAAATGTTTCAAAACAACAAATGCACATTTAAGCAGTAAAATATCTCATATAAAAGGTATACACAAAATATATGTGGTCCTTGACTTTTTTTGAGTGGTGTTTGTCGGTTCATTTAAATGATTGTTGTTGCTTGTTGGAAGGGTTTTTGACTTTTTGGCTTCATCAAGTTGACTACAATGAAAATTGATCAAAGTTTATCTTACGAGTGTTTCATTTGTGTGTCAAATCTAAAGTGTTCTGTGCTGTGTCACTGATTTATATCTCAACGAACAAGGGTCCAGCTCACCTTTTCATGCTGACATAATCATATTTTTTCACTGAGTTAGAGGTCCCCTTTTGTAACTTTTTGTTATTATTGATGTGCTTGCCATGAAGCAAGTGTAAAACTCTCAAGTGTTGTGCCCTGTGATGATTTTTATGCCATAATTGTTCATGTTAAGTTGGTATCTCTTTAAAAAAAATCATATTTTAATATGGGAAATAATTTGCTCCGAATACAACCATGTACATGTACTCTTTTTCTGGCAGATTTCCACCTGGGTATCCTTGCTGGTGATGAACAGACTTATGAGGTTTTCAAAGAGCTTTTAGATCCAATCATCCAAGACTACCATAATGGATTCAAGCCCACAGGTAATTCATGACGTCACACAAAAGAGAGAACATTATTTCAGTGAGGAATACAACATTAAACATTATCACATCCCTATTGCATTTAAAGATGTGTTACATCCAATTTGCCCAGGGAATCAGTCAGCCAGAAAGCCCAAATATAGTGCCTTTTAAGAATCTGGTCTCCTCTGCTGAGGTTTTGCTAAAACAATGGTCTTGGCTTTGCTCTTGCATGATGGGCATATCATTCACAGACAACCATGTGACAGACATGGACCTCAGCAAACTCAAGGGAGGCCAGCTCAGCGAGAAATACGTCATCAGTTCTCGCATTCGCACAGGCCGCAACATCCGAGGCTTCGCTCTTGCTCCATTCATTTGCCGTGCGGAAAGACGGGAGGTAGAAAACATCGCTCAGCGAGGTATGAAGCACATTCCACATACTTTCTTTTGTGGTTTCCTTGTGAAAGTTGCCTTCCTCCTGTACATGTATAGAAGCTGAAATACTGAATACTTGGGCTAGTTACAGTTTTTCAGTGTCTGTGGTACCTAAAATTACAATATACAAAGGGTTGGCAGATCACAAACTTCAGAGATGTCTCCTTCAGATGTTCAGAGAAGATTCACAGTGTGGTATGAATGCCTGTGGAAGTAGCACCAATCTGAAAGGAAGGGGGACAAACAAAGGGATTTTCCTTGGGGGGGGAGGGAGAGCAAATATTGCGAGACATTAGGGTGGAGAGAGCCCCCCCCATGCATGCATACTCTCTCAAAGGTTACTGAAGTGTAAAGTGGCTTTGAAATCTTTACCAACATGCAGCACTTGACAAATTTAGTGGAGATCTGAAGGGTAAGTACTACTCCCTTCAAACTCTGAGTGAGGGAGACAAGCAGCAGCTCATTGACGATCACTTCTTGTTTGAGCGGCCCATCTCCCGTCACTTCACCAGTGGCGGAATGGCGAGAGACTTCCCTGATGGCCGTGGCATTTGGTAAGTCACTCTAATGGTTCTGTTTTGTCATTGTCGTCATTAGTGTCATTTTTATTTGGCTTTTATCTGGGGAAGCAGTGCTCCAGGCGAGTCCATTAAAAGTCCCTGCCAGTCCATCACAAATCATTCGGTTCTTATAAGCCAAGTCATAATCTGTTCAAAGAGCTGTGATGAAAGCTTTCCTTTTTCATTGTTCACCCTGTTACTTATCACTGGCCTTGTAAAGAGACTTGTTAAAGGGACTTGTGAAAGGACATGTGATGGACTCCGACTACTGCGCTGCCTCCACACCTAAATACAATAGCCAAGGGAGGGCATTTTAACAAGTTTCTGGGCAGTTTACAGAGTCATTTCTTTGCTTCATCTGTTCTGGCAACTAGCAGTTAGAGGTGTCAGGTGTTTGGATGGTAGATCAAACCTACTGGAACAAGGAAACCTAAAGATCTAACTAACACTGAAAAATGATTCACAAAGAAGAATGATTCATTCGTGGAAATCAGCTTGGAAATGAACAGTAGGTTTATGATATGATAAAACAGAAATTAGGTATCACCACAAGAACTTCGATGTTTATTCACAGACTAAAGACAATATCCTTTTACAACATTCTTATCAGCCCACAGATATGCAATGTGGAAACAGAAGCTAATGCATACTACAAATATGCAAAGCAAATTCTAGCCGTTACAAAAATTGTTTCCACAGTGGTCTATTTCTCGGATTCTTACAGAGTTTGGGTTTTTTATTTGCTCTCAGGCATACCACAGACAAACGATTCCTCGTCTGGGTCAACGAGGAAGATCAGTTGCGCATCATCTCCATGAGGAAAGGTGGTGACATGCGGGCCACTTTTGAGCTCTTCTGTCAAGGACTCAATCAGGTTTGTGACCTCTAGAATTACATAGGCCTGTAAATAGACTACTTAGAAATAAAAAAACAAGTTGCAGTGTAAAGGCTGAATGTCAGAATATAGGTTTAAAAAATTGAAAACCTTTCAATTTTTGGACAAAAACTACTCATTCCATGTAGCCAAACCATCAGTTATGTTTGGACTGTTTGACCAGTAGTACTACATTATCTTTTAAAGACTGCTGGCTAATTTTACAAAGGTTAAATCTCTTTATGCGGGATAAAAACATCTGCTCATTTTATGTGCAATGTGTTCCATAAAAATGGTGCGATCAAATTTTGTCCATTAAACATAAAATGTCAACCTATGGCATTTAGAACTCGCATGGTGTGAAAAAGCACACTTTCAGCCCGATGATGCTTTTCTTTTCACTGCAATCAAACTTGAGTTGGCGCCACATTCTTAGTCTGATCACTGGAGTTTTTATAATTGAACAGGGAAAACCTGTATTTCACTGTGACAATTTGATGACAAAGGAGATGCTGACAGCACCTTACACAGAAACATGCTGAGGACAGTGAGGGGAACTTCAGGGGAAAGTGGCACAAACTCCATTTTGAATGCTCATGTTTCTTGGGACATACATGGACATGTACAAATAAGATGAAATAAAAAAACATCATCAAGCCAAGAGTGTCCTCTAAAGCTCCAAGTTGTAAATTCTGACAGCAGTTTATGTTTAAAATGGACAGTACCTGCTTGCATCAGTTTTTGTAAGTTCTTTCTGTACATGTATTTCTTTCAGCCCAATGAATTTATAAAAATCTAGTACTAAGTGGCTGTGTGCAAACTGCTGGTATTTTTTTCAAACTCCTCATCAAATAGTGTTACACATAATGAGTCTCTAGAACAGCAGTTGTAAGTCACAACTTGCAAGGCAATTAGATTCAATTAATTCAGTTTTTGTCCGTTATTTGTTTGTATTGGAAACATCCAGAACAGTAACTGGCATTGAAACTGAGAATCAAACGTGGAACCCAGAACTAGAACAAACATAAGAGCTGTCTTTTAATGAAACATTGAAACAGAGCTGTCTTTTGTATTCATTGGTATTTTTTGGGGGGGGGATCTGTCCTGGAACAGTTTCAGGCAAACATGGCCGAGGAGGGCAAGGAGTTCATGAGGAACGACCATCTGGGCTTCATCCTGACCTGCCCCTCCAACCTGGGCACCGGGGTGCGCTGCAGCGTGCATGCCCGCTTCCCGCTCTTGGCCAGCGACAAACGCTACAACCTGGACCAGATCTGCAAGGCTCTCAGGCTACAGAAACGAGGAACAAGTGAGGGCCATTTTGGAAGTTGCACTCTAAATCTCTGAGGGATCTTAAACCGTGTCTCCGAAAGCTTGGTTACATGAAAGTCAAGGGGATCACTGTGTAAAGGAGATATAGATATCTTGGTCTTTGCATTGAACCTAACCTAGTGGATGAAAGGATTCTATGAATCAGATTGTCAGATTGGTTTGGATGTTGGAATAGTCAGCAGCAACCCTTACGCGCAATTCACTGGCAACTAATAGGGTTACACTAGTCAAATATTAATCAAGAAATTACCAGCGAGATTACAGAAGCAAAGAGTACTGAAGTGAGTACATCACACGCACACTTGTGTATGGAAAAGGGCATTAGAGCAAGAACCAGTGCTTGAGCCATGCATGCGCACTCCTTTCAATATACAGCACTTTCTGGTTCCAAATGACATCATCCTTCGGTACTCTGTAATATGCAGTAGAATCAAAGATGGAGTTATGCTTGGAGGAAGCCTGTTCCATTCTTTTGTCAGCATGAAATAGGTGTATTATGCAAAAGGGTGTCCGAAATAGTTCCCAGTTTCATTCAGTGGAAATGGTTAAATTTCACCTTCTTTACCCTTAGTAGTTTCTTTCAGTAGTTTTTGGAAGGCAACTTGAACCCAAAAAACTGCCAGTGGCCATGGAGAGAATGTTTCAAGCAAAGCTGATTTTAGCGGCAGAAATTGAAATTTACCATTGATTCATTTGCCTCTCCCTTCCCGCACACTCTCCTATCCCCACAAAAGGCGGAGAATTCACCGAGGCCGTCGGGGGTGTGTACGACATCTCCAACCTGGACCGTCTGGGCTCCACCGAGGTGCAGCAGGTCCAGTGCGTCATCGACGGTGTCAACAAGCTGAGCGATATGGAGCAGCTGTTGGAGAAGGGTGAAAAGATCGACCACCTCCTACCCCCTATGTAAGTAATGTAAGTATCGCCGGGTTTTTATTCTTGATCTCTGTGATCCTGTCACTGCATGGATGGATGGACCTGTGGTGGTGATGGGGATGTCACGCTGGTGATGGTTGTCCCAGACGATGTCAGCAGTGTTGTTTGGCGCCCCCACACCCAACTAGCTTTTGCATGCTGTGTGGCTCCCATGTGCACCTGGTGATATGTTGTTTTTGTTCCATTTTAGTTACTGTAGCCATGGGCGTGGCCAGGATTTTTTCAGGGGAGGGGAGGGGCAAAGCACTTGTCCGCATCCAGTTGACAAGCCATCAACACTGGATGGGGGGGGGTTTCCGAGGCAATTTTTGTCCCCTCTCCTCCCTTTTTGTCTTTCGTTTACATTTGGTTCTTTTCTTTTTTTCTTTTAAATTATTTCCTTGCGACGCCCATGATTGTAGCTTTTCTGTTTACTTGTCAGCTTTAATTAAATTGCACATGTAAATGTGGCTAACTTGATGAAACTGCAACGTTTTGCAGGGGCAACATTCCATGTGTTTTGCTGGTACATGTAAGAGATGCGTTTGATTTCATCAACCTGAAAATGAAAGAATAGTGAAACCATATCGACCACGTCTCGTACTCGTACTACATTGCATGCTGCAGTCAGTCAAGTTGAAAATTAATCTCTGAAAACCTACATTCTGTATGATGACTTTGGAGTTCATTAATATGTAATGTTGAGTTATTAATTTGTCAGATTGGTTTTTTTCTTGGCTAGGGTTCAAGTATTGAATAAATATGCCGGCGTTTACCTTACCCATTCGTGCACACACATCTCTAGCTCAGTCTCTCATAGGCACTTATGTGCAGATGCATGTGGAAATCAATTCTGTGCAAAGTGTACTGACAAAAAATTATGACAAAAATCACAGTTCTTATGCTTTTTCACGAAGTAACATTGGCAAACAAATTTTTTGTGGCGATGCAGGCAGAAAAGGTAATTTGAAAAATGACTCAAATTATTCTATTTGTAACAGAATCTTTGTTGGCTTTACGCAAGCAGATGCATCACCACATCAAAAAAATAACCTGCGCAAATTCAGCACATTCAAACGACAAAAATGCTTATTTGCCAAGAAGTGATGGTTTAGTTACGCTGCCAAGTTTATATAGGCTTCATTTATCCTTTAAATAATCATCTTTTTTTCATCTTTTTTTAAAAGCTCACTTGTACCCGCTACCCAGTCCGAGTGCACTGGTTGCAGCTAATTTCTTGGAGGTATCAGTGAATAAAACATGTTCAACTGGTCTCACGAATTTAACACTTCTACATGGGCAAAAGAATGTTCTTGTTGAAAATATAGGTGGCAATTGGTGGCACAATGCTTTTTCTTTTGATCGTTAAAACTGGCAGTACCGGGCATCAGATAACAGGGTGGTGGGTTGGAGCCAACATCAAAGGTAGGTCCTCTGATTGGCGGATTCTATATCATCATCGTTTTTTTTCCTCCCCTTTTTTTATTCTCTTTGAATGACTAAGGTGTGAGCCAGCCCCGGAGAACACTAATACCAACAACAGCAGCAGGTCTCCCAAGGCAAAGAAGACGTCGGTGTGCATAGCGCTGTGATGCTGTGGTAATGTTTATGTCGCAGTTATTCAGACAAAACCCGGACAGAGCCCAAATGAAGGAGGATAATACCAAAACAAGGATCCCTTCAAACTCCTACCTCTGTTTCTTAATGATGTGCTTAAAAATCTTCCACTGAAACTGAAAAGTGATATTGTTTTATCCGTCCGAGCTTCAGATGCATATATTTTATCCCAAAAATACTTTTGTTATGCTCATTTTTGTAGAGAGGAGTTGTTTTTTGAGGATTTGTCAAAAACATGCATTTAGTATTTATAATCTGCTTTCTCATAACGTTTGTTTTATAAAATGGACTTTGACACAATGATACTGGTGATTCAGTACCTGCACATAGCATTACCACAGCATTTGGATTGTGGTGAGGTTTGTTTGGAGTTGAAATTTTTGTTGTATATATCATGCTTTCTGTTATTATTTTTTCTTGTTTTTTGCGTGTCTGTTCATATATCCTGTGTGTGTGTGTGCATATCAGATATACAAAACAAATTTCCTGTTTTCTGAAAAAAAACTTCTAAATTGCCAGTATTTGTTGCATGAAGAAACGTCTCAAACTGTTCTGAATTGGAGCGATTTTTACTGCGTCCGTAGGCAACGAGACCTACATAATACCACCGTAGAAAGAAGTCTCGGGAAATGTGAGTTGGGTACATAAGTTTCAGCTGTGGCAGATAACGAAGGTAATGGCTAGCTACTGTCATCACTTTCCATTAGCACACACATTACTGCCAGCCATAGCCATGACTGCCGGCACAGCCTCGCGGTCACAAAATGAATGAAGATTTATTTTATGGGGTGAGCTGCAGAGCGTTTCTTTGATGGTTACAGTTCCCACATTTGTCATTTACTAGTCCATGTATTAACTGGGTGATTGGGCGATATACATGTGAGATTCAGTTAGTTAGGTGTGTGAGATGTGTGTGTAGTCCTCTTCTATGAATCTTTGAGACTGTCAGTTTTGCAGTGAGTTATAGATGCCTTTTACCAGATCATGATGTATGTAAATGTCAAAACTGCTCCACTTTTAAGTAATATGTGATGCGATCCAGCAAAATCAGTCGTTTTGTCAAACTTTTATTTGAAGAAACATCTGTGAATAAAAGTGTCCAAAACCCTATGTCTCCACGTTTCAACTTCCACTGCTGTTGATCTTAGGGTGGTTTCGGGGAGGGCATTTTTGTAGAAATAAAGTCAACATTGTACATGTATACCTTTTGAAGTAGAGAATTCAGTGAATTTGCCCGGGTCGACAAACGACTCATTAAGCTTAATTGTAGGATGTATTCAAAGATGACAAAATCTGCAGCCTTATATTGATGCGAGGAGATAGTTCTGCGTAATCACTTACCTTGCACATCATTGTAACAGCATCCACCCTTGAGCACAGAGAACACTCAACACACTAGTGCATTGTCCGGAGAAATTTAACAAGTTTTGGGAGTGTTGTAAAGAGTAGTACGTGTAACATTACCTGCTTAGAACTTCTGGTCCGTATAGAAGCAGCCCGGATTCTTCCACGAATGACATCTTGACCAGTTTATGTTCCTGTTTTTAAAGACTACTGCAGTATGATAACTGTAATAAAAAAAAATAATGTCAGCTATCATTTGTATTTGATTCATTATCTTGTGGAAATTGTTCAGAATGCTTTACCTTCTGTGTGAACCCTGAACTTTATATTCGTATCACCTTCAGGGGCTTATGTCAGGTGAACTTCATTCCTCACAAAGCACAGCATTTTCATCGTCAATTTTCTGTGTTTGGGGAATTCAATGGTGAGGATGTAAACACAAAAACTCAACACTGTGTATTTCCCAGTATACAAATCTTACTTAATGAGTGAAGTCCAGCATAATAAAGCTAAGAAACTGTTTCAAAAATTCTTGGTATAGAGCCGTTTTTTTAATCCCATGAGTTTGTTTTACACATTTACATCCTGTGTAGACCCCCGAACAAATGAGGTCCACATAACATCAATTGTGTGAAGCATGCTTGGACTATTAGACAGATCAACAAAAGGTTCCTCTCTCTGCTTCAAAGGCATTTTGGGGGTTGGGTTATCCATAGCAAAATGATGATGAACAGTCCAGGACACTGACAGAAATCAGGCTTAAAATAAAAATAGGAGTATTTTCTTGACATGAAAGTAACAATGTTCAGATGGCACAGTGATGTGTACATGTAATAAGCAGTTTCACGGTCATTTTGTGCCACCGTGTTCACAGGACAAAAAGAACATGCATTGCTGAGCATGCAGGTCAATCAGAAACTTTTGCACTTCCAGTCATCCTGTGCACTTGCGTCTAGTAATACCATACCTGTTATTTTTGCCCTGTGGAAAAGATGGCGCACGCATGTCGTCACGAAACTGCTTACTGTATCAAAAACATCAGCCACCCTAAATCTGAAAGTTTAGGTGTCGGATGTCCCTGAATTCTTCAAGGCTGTGTGTATTTGGAGGGTTTGGGATGACGACGACGCACGAGTAGAGCAAGTTATCTTCCCTGACAATGTACTGTATACATCTCAGGCTCCTGGATCAGTTTATTGCTTCAATTCATGTACTTTACACAGTGAATGTACACAAATATGCATGTGAGGATAACACCCACAGATGTTTTTTTTACAAAGGGAAGTAAAGACTTTCGCATTTTGACATCTCATTTTCTGACCAAACAAAATGCATCAAGTCAGTCTATTTATATATCTGATGTTCATTACACAACATGTGCTGATGTTAGCAGTTATATATTGACTGTAAATCAGGTAAACAACCTGGGAAGTTAGCACCATGATATGAAACATAAAATAAATTTGACCATGATTGATGAGGAATTCTCTACACTTGTTATGGTCGTATTTGGTAGCTACTGTCAACATTATTGCAATAAACAACTCAGTACTTCTTCAGGGCTGCAATAAAACCCTTGACACCACATCCATTTACACAGACAGGACTCCACTACAAAAAACGTTAATTTCCTATAAATACTCTGCCCTTCATAAAAGGGTTCATCATTTGCATTGTTTGGGCTACCAACATTTTCTAGCTACACTGCACATGCATTTACTGTCAACTAATGGGGCTACTGTCATGATATTGATATGCAATGATTCTACAAATAAAATTTTTGATTTGCGTTCTTTGTCCAATTAAAATAACAAGCAAAACAGTGCGCAGATATTTAGGTGTGGCTACAAATATTGGGTACATACCCAGGACCATCCTTTTTCCATGATAAACTGACGACTTTAAAATTGTACAAAAAATGAAATAATATAGCCATTTTTTACAAGCATGAATGTCCTGCTCTGTGCATTATTCATATTTGCCCAGTGGGTTCCAAACCAATATTTAGTTGGAACTTTCTAACCGTTGAACACAGATGGCACTTTCTGTTCTTGATTGGTTCATTTGACGCAAGTGGGAAAAACCATTTTTTTTCCCAACAAAAAAGTTTTCACATTTAATAAAGCTACAAAAAAGTTCAACAGTCCGAATACTTCGAATATTTACATATTGTAATAAAAGAAAAATCAAAGGTGATAGAAAAACCAGGTAACCAAACTTTATCAAGGTGTCAACTCTAACATCTATTTTTATGGAAAACCCATCAAATAAAAACATTAGACATTTATCTACATACGTTTAAAGAAATATATTTCATAGTACACGTACATTTTTCCAGAACTCCGCATGAAATTTGTCAACATACAAATTATGGGAGTCGTTGGAAATGGAAAAACAGTAAATCCAATATATAACTTCAGTGGAAGCTTTCATACAATGATTCTATATTTCCACAATACATAAAACATGTATCTCACATATATAATATTTGATTGATGATAGTTTGAGATTTCTACAGAGATCTGTCAACTGGCAGTCTTTGTATATTTCAAGCTACACAAAAATTTCAACATCAGGAAATGTACACAGATTTGACACAAGTGTTCAACTTTCCTATCAAAACATACATTGTACAATTACATACTTGTGCTGTCAGTGGCAATAATGCAAATTCTGTATTGAACCCTAACCTTCCCCAACCACACAAAATTAAACAGTAGTAAAGTGTTTAATTCTGCGGAGATAGGTCTGGTCGGCCCATAACAGTTGGCTTTTGCATTGGGTTTGGTATACCTTAGAAAGTCCAACAGCCTCTGTGCACAAAGTCCCATATGGGTGAAGTCCCATATGGGTGTTTAACTTTGTGCGAATGGGGAAGGTTAGGGCCAGCAACCCTTGGGGGTTAGGGTTAAAGAAAGTGGCACTGTCTGCTAGATTCTTCCAAAAAAATGTAGTGTTTCACTTAAATACTGACCTAACAAAAAATTCTGCTACAAAGGCCAGAAACTCTCTGTTACATTTCAGTGTAGAGCGAGTGTATGGATTGTCTAAGACTGAATAAGCTAGAGGTCGGTGGCTATAACCAAATATGGAGCTTAATATTACTTGATACATGTACATGTAGCTTAATACAAAGCCACTGTATTCCACAATGTTGGATTTCGAAAGATTCAGGCAGATTGCTCAATCAAAACCTTACATTAAATCAATGCCTGATGACATCAAGTCCACACACCACTGAATCATCTCTAGAGGGGCACAATTTCTAGCTAATATAACGGCTCAAGACGGTTTCCGATTCTTCAGACTTTTTCCAGTCATTGTATTAAGCTACAATCAGACATTCATGATCACACCCCCTGACCTGTGCGAACCCACTTTAGCCCTAACCCCCCAAGGGTTGCTGGCCCTAACCTTCCCCATTCACACAAAGTTAAACACCCATATGGGACTTTGTGCACAGAGGCTGCTGGAATTTGTTTTTCGGAGGTATGCCAAACCCAATGTAAAAAGCCAGCTGTTATGGGCCTACCAGACCTATCCCCACAGAATTAAACACTTTACTACTGTTTAATTCTGTGTGGTTGGGGAAGGTTAGGGTTGGACTCCATTTTTCAGTCTGCTCAATCAACCAGTTCTGGTGAATAGACAAACATTCACCAGTTTGCTCTTCAAAAGCTTTGCAGTTCTGACCTCACTTTCCTTAACACGGTTGTTAACATTCATTCATAAATACCTTACCCGTGTTTCTGACAGGCGTACCAGAGTCGCACCAAACCAAATTAAAAGCAAATTTTGAATTAAGTGTGGCAAAAAATTGCTGTCTGAAACAGCAAAGAGGGACGAGATGTGCTCGCAGGTGAAAGATCGATACTTGGAGGCGCTCAAAACGACACCAGAACGACTTGATTTCAGACGTTGCTCTTCATGGGCAGAACCCAATACAAATGCTTGTACATGTGTATTATGTCCATCTGCCAAAACCCAATATTAAATTAGGTCGACCCGAGTCACTCTCAATTCTATTTGGTTCGCCGCGACCCTAGAACGCCTGTCTGAAATGGGGGTTAGAACAGTTTCCTTATTCAACAAAGAACACCTGCGGCGATTTGATAATGCCCACGGTGCAAAAATGAGCTCTCACCTGGATATGAGACAGTTTAATCCATTCCTATTGGTTAAGAGTCTGTGTGCGCTGCAGTATGCAGAACTCGCCACCCACACATCAAGTCCATATAAGGCAAGTGAAATAGACTACTTGCACATCCAAGGAACACACCATAAAATGGACGGGTGTATTGGGGAACATAAAAGTAAAATTCTTGAACAAAATCTTTGGAAATTTATATTGTATACATATTGACTTCTGATGACTCTTTAACTAAAACTGTTTATGAATGGGAAACAAATACTTACTTGGTCAGTATTAAACTAATGTTTAAGACTGGCTTAGGAGAATGGACGTGACTAAATGCCCGACCAGCCAAGCACATTCCCATTTAAAAAAATCTACAAGGTTTCAAATGAATTACTACATGTATTTACACCAAAATGTAATCTGCACCTTGATGGCTGGCACAAAATTAGGCAACATACACTCCAAAGAAACTTATTCATGTCACAAAAAGTACTGGTACCCTCCAACATAACCAGTAATATAAAATGTAGATACCTGTTTGTAATAAAGATTATGATAAAGATAAAGCAAAAAATCAAGATACATGTGAGACACATGTATTTTAGTACAATATTACTGATCTTTGGCTCTGGTTGCCCATTGAGTATTCTGCCCTACAAGTGCGAACCAAAAGCACTTTAAAACATATCCATCGGGCAAAACGACATTCTAGATGTATACATAAATATGACAGCAAAGGGGATTGCTGTTGCTTTTTCTTCTTCTGAACTTCAAAGAAAGCAAACTGTTCACAGTTTGATAAAATCAGTCTTTCAAGGTATCCTGGTAGTTTGACGTGTCACCGTAGCTTAGATTTCTCTACTTGTTAACACAACCTGAGGCTTTCAACTCTCTCTCACTTAGCACTAGGACACTCCCTTTGTATAGTACCTATGATAGCACATGTGAAAATTAACGGTGTGGGTCTTAAGTCCTGAAGTCATGATAATACTTGTTGGTTTCAATCAGTTGCTCGTATTTCGACCACATCAAAAGCAAGCTTCAAGCGTTATTACATCAACTATCAGTTCATGCTCACAAATCTACACAGGGCAAAGACCTGGACTAAATGCACCAGTACACGTAGCTCCATACACAAGGTTCGGAATCAGATGTAGTCTCAGAAGTCACAACTACTTGGGGAAGGTTAAGCTTTCAATATTACCTTACCTCATACATATTCATAGACCAGAGGCAAGTTCTCAGTGGTCCATTCACCATCATGTGCCAGTTGCTTTTTCCCTGCTTACCAGACGTACACAAGGATTCACAAGTCCAATACACAAGTACAGTCAACTGTTAATGGGAATGGCTTACCACTCATGCACTGTATGAAGCTGTCAATCTATCACCTGACTTAACAAGCATCACCGTGGCAACATGTACACAGGAAAAGATGGCAGCACATGTAAACGTTGATCAACGTTTTAAATGATGCCCCATACTGTACTGGAAAGTGAACACTTATGAGATATGGTGAAACAAATAAAAGTGATTTATCTTTTGGGAGGACAGTCAAAGTCAGCAGACCTCGGTGCTTCAACTTTCGTTACCACAGGAAGGTAACCTCTCCTATCCACCCTCAAACCATGCTGCATTTGTAAGCTGACAAATGCTATCAATCCAATAATTGTTACGGTGCATAAACATACAAAGAAGGATCTATGCTTTTTATTTGGCAATGTTGAAAGTCCAGTGGCTAGGACGAGGAAACACCGAATAGCACGTACTGACCCTGTAGCACGTCTGCCCTGGTTGAACATATACCACAAGTCTCTCAGGAATAGTTAGAAAGAGCAGATGTAGCACACGAACTTAATCTGCCTTCAGTTTCTTGGTTCCTCTTAAGATAATGCCTTCAACTGAGATGCCTTCTGAGTTGTCTGCCAACACATGCAGCAATAAAACATGAGCAAATTAAAAGCAATATACATGTACATGCCTTGCAATAATTACCTCGCTACGCAAGGTTACATTTCCGTCAAACAGTTGTTGATATGAGTTCAACAAATCAGCACAGGAGAGTCCAGCTTTTTAAAGGATAATATTAAGTTACATGAATCATGCTGAAAAAACTACTTCTTCAAAAGCAATCCTAAAGTAACCACTTAAATGGGACTCAGATCAAAAGTGGACAGCAGTATTCCAAGTCCATCACAAGTCCCTGTAAGTCTATCACAAGTTATTCTGTCTTAAGCCAGTTCACAAGCTACATGTATGTGACAAAAGCATTCTTTTGTCACTGTTCACCCTGTTACTTATGACTGGCCTTGTGAAGGGACTTGTGACTGACCTTGTGAAGGGATTTAAAACAGGACTCATGATGGACTTGAATACAACACTGGTAGACAGTCAACAATTTCCAACTTATTTTATGAATGTAGGAGAATACTTTTTAGCATTTCATGTTAACCCCACAGAGCTGGGTTGAACCTTTTACGGCAGTGAATCAGCAAATTGTAATCTTTCTGACGCTGGTCCTCTTCAACATTTCCACTGCCAAAAAGCTGAGTAGTACTGGCTTTAACATTACCATTTTTTGCAGTCCGTTCACGGTTGCCGAGTTGTCAATGAAAATGTATTCTGAACTTATCTGTGACAAATGCAGAGCTCCTTGCGAGTGAAGCGAATGGTTCCACCTCCAACTTGTCGGCAATTTGTCCAAGACGAGTTGTGAGATGGTTCCTTACCTTGCCTCTCCATGCCATTACTCGATCTCGACCAGTAAGTCGTCCCCTTCCACTGCTAGACCCTTGCGGGCGTGCAGTGCCTTGACCGTCCCCGACACAGGTGCGCTGACCACCATCTCCATCTTCATGGCGCTCAGGATGACCACGGGGGCGCCCTTCTCCACCCGGTCGCCCACCTCCACCCGGACGTCTATGATCTGGCCGTTCATGGGTGAGCCCACGGACCCCTTGACGTGGGGCGTGGCCTTGGGGTGAATGTGCATCTCCTGGGGTGAGCAAAATATGAGCCGATGATATCGTAAAAAAAAATGCAAAATGTCAGCAACCTAACCCTCAAAAATTCTTCAAAATACATGGGGGGGTTTGGGTGGATTAGGAGCATTGGGGCCAGACAGCCTTTCCAAATACTATCCATGAGATCGTTTGCCATACAATAGGGAATTTGGGAGGATTCAGGAAGGTTGTTGCAACAGCTATGGATTTGGAATTTGGGCTAATCTTAACCCTATGACAGCAAGGCCTTTTATTACACCATCCCAAAGCTTCAATCCCAGTTATCTTGGCTGTCCAATAACCAATCATTTTGAAACTTGCTATATACATGTACTTGACTTGCATACAAAAACATTTGTTATGAGGACATGCGTGAAGATTTAACTCAATCCAACATGGGGACTTTGCTTCTATGCTCTTTGACAGTTCATAGCCTCGCATGTGTCAGCCTGTATGCACTGAGCAAATCAATGGAAGTGTCAACTTTTCGGCAGATGTGTCCAAAAAAAAGGCATTTTCTCAGAACAGTATGTCTCAGTTTCTTAAAATATGGGTCAAATTGTTTGTAAAACATTACTGGAAAAATCCTGAAGGCTCAGCAAACAAAAAAACCCTGCATTTTGATGATATCAGAGTAGCGTTCAGGGGATTCGGATTATACCCAAGACCTTTTAGGGGTAAACCCTTGGCAATGTTTGCAAAGAATCTTTCTGAATTCTCCTAATTCATCTGCTGTGCAGGAAACCAACCATATTTTGAAGGAGCATCAAAGGTCATTCGATGGACAGTCTAATTAAGGCTGGCTCTGTAGAACCCAAGCAAATAACACTCATCAATGATGGAAGACGCTACCTAGGGGAACTGTCATGTCGAATTATTTGCCAACAGACATCCCCACCGGATGTATGTGCCATTCACAATCCGTCCTGATCTCCAGTGGCCAGCAAAGGCTGGTAAAACCCAGCTGTACATTTCTGCCCTCAAGGATGGAAGCATGTGGAACACATGAGGGTACAGTACGGCAATTGTAACCAGTAACTATTCCAGGGATTAGTTACTGGCTGAGGGATTGTTCAATTTGTTTTCAAGCAGCTACAATATTTTGTTTCGAGTTTGGGATTTCCTGACCATTTTTCCTTGCTTCATGATTGCCCAAGCATGCCCCAAGATGCCAACTGGACAACGGACGTAGGCATGCCTACCTTCATGGCTAGCTTGTCCTTCATAAGTACTGATCGGAGTTGGCCATTGAGCTCAAAGAACACCTCCCTCTCTCCTGTTTTTTCCTGCAGCTCTCCCATGGCCAGCATCTTCACGTGTAGCCTCTTCCCTTTCTCAATTTGCACCTTGAAAACGAACAACAAATCACAACTTGAGCCCCTGATTCTAAGCCAAGAACAACTTGCACATGTCAATCACAAGCAGTCAAAGATCCTTACTGAAAAAACAACAGGGTACAAGATTCTTGTTGATAAAAATGTGCCAAGTAAAATTGAACTGTGTAAAACAAAGTATTATTACACCACCAATTCCACTGCAGCCTTGTACGATGTAATTGAATCTTCAGCATTATTTGCAATAAACACACACTCTCAATCCAGAGACGTACTCGTGCTCAGCATAATGCCAATATGGCTTCAGAAATGATCTTTGAGCTTCAAATTTCCCTCGTTTTCTTCTTCTACTGCTCCAGTTTCAAACAACTACATGTGTACCTCTGTTACATGCGCCAGTCAGTTTAAAGCAAACTTATCTCCATTTTAACCCTCCTTTGGTTTTACAGCACAAATGTGCACACGTGCCCAAGGTCGCTCTCTTGCATGTTGGTGCAGTGCACAATACGACACAGCTGTGCTTCTTTGAGGTGTTTACCAAGTAACCCAAAGAGTGACTTCAGCATAGGAGGGTTAATGGTTGTGCCTTGTTTTTTATAACTGGCTGTTGTCGCTGTTAAGCGTCGTAAGCTAAATGGAACGGTACTATAACAATCTCATTCAATATTTTGACTACTTAGATCAATACTCTACGACAATGCATGGTGCTCTGTGTCTGCTGATTACATATGTTCTCCTACCAACAGTGTGTCAATGTATTGTGATCTTATTTAATTCATGTGTTTCTTTTCCTTGGCACATTACACATCATCATACATGTACTTCATATTTTAAAAACCACTCCGGCAATTTTTTTTCATGAACAAAAGGTTCCAGTGCTGGCAAACGCTTCCCTTGTCGAATGTTTCTCATCACTCACATCGAACTCTTCGGCAATGTGTGGGCCAACGAGGAACAGCCTCGTGCCCAGGGTCTCCACCGGACCATAGACCTTCCGGAATTCCATGAAGTCATCAAAGACCTTCGGGTAGAGCGCTGAGCTGACCATGTCCACCTCCCGGACGTTGGGGCCGTGTTTTTCGACAAGGTCCGTGTGGAGTTTGTCGAAGTCAAGGGGTGGAAGAGACTCCCCTGGACGGCCCTCAATTCTTGGCATGTCCTTAATTATCTGGAATGCATCAAGTTAAAAAAAAAAACTGAATAAGATCAGAACATAGAGCTGTCTCTAAGGACTTGTTCGTCAGATTCCAATCCAGTCAGTCACAAGTTGGATTACAAGTCCGGTCACAAGTTAGTTAGCAAGTGACAGGGGTGAACAATGACAAAGGGCGGCCTTGGTCTACAAATTCATTTAAAAGCTTGCGACTTGACTTGCGAGTGGATGATTTAGGAGTGACTAGCAGTTCATTACAACTCAGTATTTCATAAGGTGTAGAGAAAGCTGGACTTGACCATAAGTGGCCACCCGGTCATACAGCTCGGGGATTTTACATGTGGTCAACCATACTTTGATGGGTACAGAAAATGTAACAAGTGTTAGTGTATCCACGGCAACACCATAACCACAAAATGAACATGTATGTCTGTTTGAAGGCTATTACTCAAAGCCTAACTTCCTATTTGACTTCGTCTTTGTCTCTGGAACTATTTGCAAACCTGTAACTTTTTCAACCAAATGGAAACATTCCAATCTTTGATTAAGTATTACACGACTTGATGGTCTTACAGCAAATATGGACTCATTATTGAACCATGAAAATGTATGATAAATCTTCCCCAGACCTTTTCAAACTGAGAGAATAACCATGTGATATGCATGTCGCACAGTCAACTTAGCCAATGATGTCAGAAGGCACTCCGCTCTGTGAATATTGGACAGACTCTACACAGAGACCAGATTTCATGTGGGGGTCATACAGCACCATCTTACTGGTAGATTCACAAGCCACCACTCACCTTTGACCTGAGCGGTTCAGGGAAACCCCCGTACGGCTGGCCCAGGTACCCCTGCATGAACTCCACCACGGAGGTCGGGAAGGAGAGGTCCTCGGCCTTCTCAACCAGGCTGGTCCCGTCCAGTTTATTCTGGACCATAAACTGAGCCAGATCTCCGACCACTTTGGAGGACGGAGTCACCTTGATGAAGAGCAGAGAAGTAGACAAATCCACAAAATGAATTGGTTACAAAAAACTCCAGTCCCCTTCAGAACATCAAAGGTACATTCAGAAGCAACTTAACTAACTTTGTGACTAATCTTGTGCCTAAGGTGATAGTATTTGCCATTGGAACACACCACAGAGAGCAACTGTAGCCACAGACAACAGATTTATTGGGCACTGCCTCAGCCTGGTCAGTGGATAACTGGTTACAACTGGTCTGTCCGTTCACAATCGTAACACTTCCTGTTCTAAAAAACATTAGAAACGATACCTTTTGGAGAAGAGAACTGTGAAACAGCTGTCAAGAACTCAAGGTGCGCAGACTGTTCTAGCCAAATCACATGGCCTTGATTCACCACCATGTGTGACATCTGTTGGTGATGATAAACACTGGAAGGCCCGATGATACCAATTACTGGGTGCACACGGTGGTGAATCAAGGCCACGTGATGTGGCTGAAATAGTCTGTGAACCTTGGCACCTTTTGCACAGATCTCTTTCTCAAAATGGTTTCATTAATCATTAAAACAATGGACCACAGCGGTCTTCCACAATATCACTTCCTGTTCTTGTGACCTCTTTTTCCCTACCAACCTTGATGAGATCCCCCAGCAACCGGTTGGCCTCCACGTAGGACTTCTTCACCTCCTCGAACTGATGACCCAGCCCCAGGCTGAAGGCCTGGAACTGCAGGTTGGTGTACTGGCCGCCAGGGATCTCGTTCCGATAGATGTCCGCATTGCCGCTCTTCATGGTCACTGCACACTCGAAGGGGCCATAGAACTGCCGGGCAATCTCCCAGTAGGCACTGTACTTGAAGACTTGATCCAGTGGGATGCCTGGAGATATTAGGAAAAATGGCTGCAGGTCATTTTCTTAAAAGTCAAGCTGTCTATTCCACAACAGTCCAGGCTGCACAGCAAAATGAGTGAAATGGACTTTGCAACAAGTCAGGGTATCATATTTGTATAATATTGAGTAAGGTTTTCATTTGGTAAAAAACATCGAATCTTAAAGAGAAATATTGCGAAGAGCATATTACTGGTGGAGTCGTCTTGTCCTCGACTAGGAAACTGACCACATGGCATCCATGTGAATGCTTATCACTAGCACAATCACTAATTTGGTACACCGTCAATGACAATTCATCTACATTTCATGCTTGTAATTTTAAGTTTAAGAAAGGCAAAGACAACCACAATGAAGTATTTTTATGCAAACTGTTAATAAGTTTCGGACAGTGGCAACTAAAAAATACAGGTAAGTAAGAAAAACTGTACACAGTCTGGACGAGGCAGGAGATTTTAAAATGTGCCTGGAGTCAGAAGATTGACCAATTCTCCAGGAGTCTTCTGCAAATTCCAGCTCTGACATGCACCCTTGTTCTCTAGGTGTAATGCCAGACCAGTCAGCCAGATAGGCCAATATCCTCCACACAAAGAGCTTTAGAGGACGTCATGCCTAACCAGTAAAGACTCTAAAAATGGAGTGAATTAGTGGGTAACATTCATAAATCCATGGATTACTTGGCATTCTTTGGAATGATTTCTACAGCAAAGCACAAGGCAGTCATGAAAAGCCAAAATTGATGTGATTTGGAGGAAATTAAGGAGCGAGGGTAAAAGAAATACCTGTATCCTTTTCAGTGCCTTCACATGCTGCCACCAGGGCACCCATGCTGGGTTGGGAGGTCATCCCTGACATGGTGTCCACAGCAACGTCAACAACGTCGGCCCCTGCGTCAGCGGCTGTCAACATGGCCGCCACACCGGCGCCTGAGGTGTCGTGTGTGTGTATGTGGATGGGCATGTCCGGGTACTTGTCTCGTAGGGCACCGATGAGCATGGTGGCCGCCTTGGGCTTCAACAGTCCGGCCATATCCTGGGAATGAAGGATCAGAATATTGTCAAGTTGTGGGTCTTTTCAAGCCATCTGAAAGTCTTCCAAAGTACCTTGATGGTTGACAATGTCGGAGATGGAAATCCCAGGGAACATTCCGCGAGATTTGAGATGGTAGCCGGGGAATCTGATCTTCAGACCACTATATTTGTTTATTTCAAACCAAGAGACCGTGATTTTACAAAATGTATAAATTTTACCAATTTGTCACATGACTAAGCTATTCATCAAAAACTGACAATGTCAATCCAATCTACAGATCTTTCAATGTAAATACCACGGTTGCTTTTTAACCCAATCAATTTCATTTAACTTTGCCTTGACGACTGCAAGGTCTGGTACACACAGAGTACAACTTGCAGTGTGCCAGAATAACTTACACATGAGAGTCTTACCTTTATGCACAAGATGTGCGTGCCGGCCTTGACCAGCTCATCGGCCAGCTTGAGGTAGTAGTCCATGGTGTACTTGGTCTTGCTGGGATCTGACACGTCCCCGCTGTAGCTGATGGCTGCTTCCACCACACCCCCCGATGCCCCCACCGCGTCGATGCCAAGGATCATGTTGGGCAGGTAGTTGAGGGAGTCAAACACGCGGAAGATGTCCATGCCGTGCCTGTGGGCGAGCTCACAGAATCTGCAAGGCAAGGTTTACCATCAAACAATCTTTAGCATGCTGGCCTTCATCGAGTTAGGAGGAAACTTTTTGTTTAGTTGGGAGTGTCAGGCCAGAGGTGTGTACAAATGTACAGTACTGTGTGCTGTCTCGTGACCACTGAATGGCAACTTTGAAAGTGTGTAAAGGAATCCTGTCAGAACACCTGTGAAATTCCTATTCAATCAAACTGACAATTTTATGTATTTGTCATTTACAGTTAATGTTCTCACACACGTCAGCCTGTGCATTTAGCCAGTCAATGGGAAAGTGTACATTTTGGCTTACCAATCTTGGAAACATTAATAATTTTTTTAAACAGTGATGTCAAAATGATCACTATCCATCAGTGAAAAACTCCTAAAGGCTCAACAAGGTAGAGAAATACATTTTGATGATTGCTATCAACATTTTCCAGGTTAGAAATCTTTGGGAAAGGGAACAAAACGCATCCAACCGGCAAAATGGAAGTACAGGAAACTTACTTGAATACAACGTTATCAGGGTAGCTGGTGTAGCCGACTGCATTGGCTCCACGCAGTAACATTTGGAATGGTATATTGGGGATGAGCTCTCGGAGTGTCTCTAGCCGGTCCCACGGGCACTCATGGAGGAACCGCATAGCCACGTCAAATGTCGCGCCTAAGTGTACAAAACGTACGGAGGATATGAACCAGTTTAATGGCACTGCATTGGTTGCAGACATCAAACTTTCATCCACACCAACACAAAGGTTGGGGTTGTGGTCTGATGAGTTGCTTTAACTGTAGGTTAGTTATAGTGTGCCATATCCTGAGAGACTTCCTTTTACATGCCTGAGCCAATGACTCTGTCAACTCTAGTGAGATGACGGATCTGCAACTTTGCATTGACAGAACTTGTAACTTCTCAGAAAACTGCTGTTGTCCCTACCAAGAAAAAGATGACACATCCCTTTGATGGTGAAGTTAAGTAAGCCTGCACGGGCAGACCAAGGTTAAAACAGTTTGGAAGTAAACCACTCAATGTGGCAACACATAGGTATGTCCCATCTTGGCAGAGGGAAGGGTGAAAGTGTATCTTTTAAGGTGTACCATGCTTAATTATCACACCTGTTCCTCGGGCTACAAGATTAGCTTCACACAGCAGTCTGAGATCAGCGCAACCTGTTCTAGATAGACAAGGGCCATTGCAGTGAAGCATCTTGCCCAAGAACCCAGCAATCACTACTGCCGTTGGGGTATAAACCAATGAATAAATGTGTTCTACAGCAGACGGCATAACAGCTTCAGCATGGTCCTCGACGTAGATCTTCCCGACTGAGGTACAAAACTTGCCCAAAGCATGATGGGTATCACCATGTCTACCACATACCTCCCCAGTTCTCAATACTGCACAGGTTGCTGAAGTTGTGGGCCACAAACGGCGATATGTTCTTCAGGTCGTACGTCCGCACCCGGGTGGCAAGCAGCGACTGGTGAGCGTCACGGAAGGTGGTGTCCATCAGAAGCAGGCCCTTGTGCTGGCGGATTGCTCGGGCAAACGCCTCGGGCCCTTCTTTGAGGAGAATATCCCTGAAGCCGGGAGGAGGTGGCACTCCTGTCCAGAGATTACAAAACGAGAAATAAAAAGTCTAGTGACAGCGAATGATGCAATAGAGATGGAACAATGAAAGGAACACGTTCTACGATATTCTCCTCGGCACTCAACCTCAATAGGGTCCTTCAGAGAAATCTAGCTAAACCCAAACAAAGCAATTTGAAGTCTCCTAATCTGATTACATTCAGCAGTGCAAACAAAGAATTTTTTTCACGGTTCTGATCAAAAGGACTGCAAGTTTAAACTCTTTTGCTCAACTTACACGTACAACTGATCAACAGTGATTTCCTTCTTGAAATTAAGTCAAAATAGACTCTGACAGAGGGGACAAAATTGGTGCGAATTCATGATCTCCGGCTTACCGAAGGGCACGGGAGGGACTGGAGCCTCTCCTGCGGCTGGCCGGAGCCCCGTGGCAAGAGGGGTGGACGCCCCGTTGACCAGCAGGTTGGCAAAGTAATGCAGCAGCTTCTGAGCCCGGTTCTGGCTGGGCTTGAACAGCGTGGTCAGGGAGGGGTTGTCGTCAATGAAGTAGGTGTCCACCTGGCCCGTGACAAACTGCTTGTGGGTCAGGACATTCTGTAGGAAGGGAATGTTGGTCTGTGGAGGAAGAACCGCATAGGTGACTGTGGTTATTAATAAGCAATAGATGTAAAATTCTTGATCTTGTTCAAGCAAGCCGCCACTGACACTCTTGACGCCTGCTAGTAAGCCTACTCAAGAAAAAATACCTGGTATCCTGAAACTTGTAACCAACGTAATTTCACATGTACATGTATGTTCACGGCTGTCCCAAGACCTGTTCAGGAAAGTTGCAAGCTGCAAAAATGGTAGAAAGCAACAGGGGTTGTCTTCATGTTCAGCGTTTTTCTTCCAATGTTGGTATTATCCTTTTTTCAAGGCCTGCAGCATTAATCAACCGAAAAAGCCTGGACAGTGAAATGACTGTGGTTCCTAATGGTTTAAGAGTGAATTAGAGTGTGGGATATGATGACACAATACCCGAAAATGCAGAAAGTTTTGTAGAAATTTAAACAAAAATATGTGCCAAACAAGGCTGGGATACCATCATTTCAGAAAATGACATGTCAGTCTCTGCCCCTTTGCCACTCGACCGTACCACAGAGCCAACTCAACACACTTGACACTCCAGATATGGATCTCAGCCACACCCAGAAGGCTATATCTCTCTATGGCGGACAACAATACCAACCCGCCAATCCACCTCGACTTCCCCAGGATACAAAACTCAGCCATGTCCACGGGGCTACAGCCATTTAATATAGCTCCATGGCCAGGCAAGAGAATCAACCCACCCACCTTGACCCCTCGGATTCGGAACTCAGCCAGTGCCCTCAACATCTTGGCTACAGCACTCTGGTGGTCCCGAGCGCTGGCGATGATCTTAACAAGGAGGGAATCATAGTGGGGGGAGACCCAGGCACCAGCAAATGCCGAAGCGCTATCAATCCTAATGCCCATGCCCTCACCGCTACGAAACACCTAGGTGTGAAAAGGACCAGCAGTGAGTTACGGAAATGACTATCTGTCATGCCTACTATACTATCAAAAACACAGCATATTGTTTATCAGGATGTTTTGAATGTGAATCATTGAACGTTAACATTCAAGACCGGCTCAGGAGAGTGGACGTGACTAATGCATGAGTCCCAGGCGAGGGCATTATCAGCGTTCATGCTTCTGAACCGGTCTTACACGTTAATTCAAGACCGACTAAGCGCATATTTATTCCCATTCATTAATACTATTTTAGACAGAAAGTCAAAGGAAATCAATATACAATAAATTTCCTAGGCTTTTTGTTCAAGAATTTTTCTTTCATTTCCCCGACAACCCCCATCCATTTGATGGTATATCCCTTGTGCAAATAGTCCAAAATAATCTCCCTACATGGGCTTGCCATGTACGTAGCAAGTTCCACGTGCCGCATTCACACAGACTCTTCACCGATCAGATTTGATTGAACTGTCTCCTATCCAGGTGCCAGCACGTGATTTACGCGGCGGGCACTATAGCATCAATACACTGTCATTAATACACTGTCACATGACGTGTTTCGATCAATGGGAATACAAAAACTATCCCAGGTATCTATGAATATCTCTTCATGTCAGACTGTCGGTTCTAAAACCGACCAAACTTTCATGAGGTCTACTTCTCCACTCTCATGCATCTTCCATAATTTTCAACAACTTGTTTCATATAATGCATTGTACCATACTTCAGACAACCTAGCCAAATACGAGAAAATGTATCACATCCTTCCTCTGTTCACAGATGATGCCCAAGTCTGTCTGAATGCATTTGCCTTGATACCTCGATTCTTCCCATGTCCGGCTGGAAGTTCTTAGCTGGGTCCTCGGTGGTGATTCTGCACTGCATGGCACTACATTGGATCTGAATGTCATCTTGGGCTAGGCCCAATTCAGGTAAGGAACTGCCCTCAGCAATCTTGATCTGCGACTGCACCAAATCAATTCTGGAAAAAACAGAACTTTGTCCTTAAAAACTATGGCCAAATGTTCAGTGGAACAGTTGTGGAATTGCAGATAGATACTTGAGCAAGTTTGGGTAGATTGTATGGCCTTAACTTAGCTAGCAAAAGTAAGATTTGAAGCTTGGCATGGTGGAAGTTACATGAGAGGTGCATGTAGGCTTGCCAGTACACCATAGGGGCATACAGCACGGTGTACCGTAAGTTAACTCCAAGACAGAAATCTACAGACACACCTCCAAGTTAACAGTTTCTGTTTGTAAAACTTAATGGTCTGAAAGTCTCACCCTTTATAACCAATAACCTACAGACAGGTTGTTAACCCATTTTTCTGAATTTAAAGACTAAAATGTAAAAGAGAGACCAAACACTAGCCTACTTGTAGTTAATCATATACTTCAGTGACACTATTAGCAAAGTTCTGTATTGAAAACAGTCAACAGCACATGTGAACCAGGGAAGTTTAAGTTCCTTTATAACTCGTTCTCACTGGTAAGCTGCAGAGCCAACTCTGTCAGCATGTAACTAGCGTCCATATGTTAGGCTCAGTCCTATAAGCTCATCATATTGGCCGACTTCACTCTGAAAGAGCTGGGGAGGCGGGCAGCCTCAAATTTTTACCAACATTGTCTCAATGTATTTTTTGACCATCTTGAGTCTTCAAGATTTTTTCCAACAAATGTCTAGCAGTCATTTTGGAACTACTCTTATGAAAATCGGACACGCCATTCTTGCAAGGTTAGCCAACAATAGAATTCTTCCCGCTGATGTGAGCAATGTTAATGCCTGCAGGGCAACTCATACATGATGCCACAAACTTTAAATGGCTGTAACAACAAACCATATGTCAGACTGAATAAGCCTTTTCCAAGTTAAATTTGAATAAAATCTGGTACACTGAGTTCTTTAAATTCATGTGAACATAACAACTTGAATTCTCCATACTGAAACCACTGTTGCTATACCTTGTGATTCGGGGCAAGCTTTTGCTTAGTTACATAAGAGACGCCTTGCAATAATACACTGTTCTCAATGGATAAGAAGGGCACAAAGGAACTGTTCCATTCCAGAGATGGTGGTCGCTATGCAAACGCTTGCCCCGAATCACGAGGTATAGCAACAGTGTCTTCAGTCTGGGGAATTCAAATTCTTACGTTCGTGTGCAATCAAATAACTCAGTGTACCAGATTTTATTCAAATTTACTCTTCACAGATGTACAAGTACATGTAGGTGAGCTGAATGCCTTTACACACTACACCATGCTTCAAAAGTACTGGGCATGGGATAGCTGAGTTCTAGGGGGAAGGGGGAGCTTCCCCCGGCTGTTTGACGGGTTAAGGGAACACTAACCCTGTCACTTCCTCTGTTACTGTGTGCTCCACCTGCAGCCGGGCGTTGACCTCAATGAAGTAATGCCGACCATACTGGTCCAGCAGGAACTCCACCGTGCCTGCGTTCTCGTAGCCCACGTAGTTGGCCAGTTTGACCGCGTCGGCGGTCATGCGGTTCCGGAGCATGGGGTCCAGCAGGGGGGCCGGTGCTATCTCAATCAGCTTCTGGTGGCGACGCTGGACGGAGCAGTCCCGCTCGTACAAATGAATAGCATTGCCATATTTGTCACCTATCAAAACAAGGTGAATGGTCTATATGGTTAGAGTTAGTAACTCCCGAAATAAGGGTTTCCAATCGAGCAGTTGGCTATATGTTGTGACCCTGGCAAAGTCACTTAACTCCCACTAGTGTCTTTCCGTCAAGGTGTATAAATTGGCACTCACGAGGGCAGGGCTGGTTTTGCTTAATCAGCTTTTGCACCAGAAATGGAAGCACGGGGCTCTTTACTCCCCTGGGAGCTGAGGTGGTTTTTAGACATGTTTACTGGGCAGGTGAGCTGGGGTAATGATATGGCAGTTTAAGCACCAGTAATGGTGGATATGTGGGCTCTACAAATACCTTTTATTCTTATAAAACAAAATCTTGCTTTGGCTCACAAGGGCTAATAAATCATTTGGCTTTTAATTTTGGACTTTTACCCTGCCTGACGTGTGCAGGTATCACAACACCGTACACTCAGTGTTTGCCCCGGAAGGCTTGTGAAAAACTACAAGCGCACTCGGGTCGGGCAGGGTCCCCCCAAAAAATCCAAAATTAATCAACGTCTCCCCGGTACAAATCCATCCTTGGAGATCACTTGGAAATCAAATGAAGAGAAAAACTGCATTGAGGGAAAGTGTACACCGTACTATGTCTCGCAGCAACAAAGACGACTTACAGGTTCAACAAGGTACATATACATGTACAAGTTAACAATCATTAACCCTCCTATGGTTTTACAGCACAAATGTGCACAAATGCCCACAGTCACTGGTAAGCATGTATTTTCTATATGGAACACAAACATGCACAGGTTCAGTGGGTACACAGTTGGTTGCCAGCACAAAATGACCCAGGGTCTTTTGTGCAGTCCTCTTCACTGCATTTGGTTTCCTGCACAATTATGCACATGAAACAGTGAAGCAAACTTGTTGGGCAGCACAAAAGTGCAATCTGATATTCCTGTGAGGGACAGTTGGTGTAGTGCACAACACGACACAGCTGTGCTTCTTTGAGGTGCTTACCAAATGACCCAAAGAGTGACTTCAGCATAGGAGGGTTAAACAAAATTATCAGTCTTACAACTGTGAATGTAACTGATGCAACAGATTTCTCACTTATGGATAAGTACGCAGTGTCATCTGTTCACCAGAAACCCCGGTCCCTATGGTAAAAACCAACTACAAACCACATTCCCTTTTTAAACCTTGTAATATGCAATGGACATTATTCCAACAATGACAAAGTCATCAGCTCCAATTATGACGGTCTGACGCCCTCACCAAGAATCTGCACCTCGATGTGCCTGGGTCGCTCAATGAATCGCTCGATGAACATGGACCCATCACCAAAGGCTGCGAGGGCTTCCGACGTGGCACGCTCAAAATTTTCTTCAACGTCCTACAAGGACAAAGACAGCACTGGGTCACTATCAAGGCATGTTTCAATTGCCTCAGCATGTAGTAAGCAACAGAAACAGTACATCTGAAATTGAATTTATAAAGTGTGCTTGGCACCAAGATCATAAGTATCAAGTGTGCTGTACACAGAATATGAACAACTGAAAATCCTAAACCCAAAGCCATAATAAATAAAATACACAAACAACGACAAAAAATATAACATGTCAAACCAAACTCCATCAAACAAAATCTTTTTTTTTGTGACAAAACACTTCCCTAAATTTATCCCCAAAACATGAATACCTATAAAATTAAACAGAAATGGAATTTTTCAGCTTCTTTGAAAATCTGTGAATGTGCCACTTCTGCATCAACCGACGCACCCAGACAATTTAATATGACCGTTACGCCATCTCACCTCCATGTTTCTAACAACCCTCATGCCTCTACCGCCCCCTCCGTATGCCGCCTTAAGCATGATGGGAAGGCCAAACTCCTCCACAAACGCTTTGACTTCTTCCTTGGTTTTCACCGGTCCGTCGGTGCCCGGGACTACAGGAACACCTGGGAATAACATGAAGAAATGAGCCAGTGAACAACTAGCAAACCAACCATACGGATAAGTTTACTGAAAACGCTTCCATTAAAAAATGCAACAGCAATCTTGATAAGGTATTTAGATAAATACTCACAAATTAAACTTTTTCAGGAGACATTTTTATTCCACACTGAAACATAAACCACTTGGCGACTGAATGTAGATATACCAACAGTTCTTTCATGTGAAAATACAGTGTTGTCCGAGTTCAATCCTGGAAGTAATGCATGTGCCTAGTGGCCATGCCAATTCCCGTAAACGAGTGTGTCATTGCTGACAATAACCACATACATACACATCAAACACGGCCAGTCTTCCTGCTTAAGCCTGCTTGAACAATTCTTAAGCTTGTGAAGTTTTTCACAAGCCCTGTTACTGAAAGGCACAATTCCCAACATAACATTTCCCAGACACAAAAATTACATCTTAAATGTTTGGCATCGTACCCACTGATGATTGACTCAAATCGGCTAGTGGACCCCAACATGCTCTATGGTTGAGTGGCAACATGTCTGCACTAGTAAGCAGGAGGTTGTGGGTTCAAGCCTACCTGAATTTTGTTCACAAGCCTTGGACAACAATGGATTACTGACAACACTGGGTAACAGTGTTACAATCAGGGTGGGGGGAAATCAACATCGTTGCCACATGAACCACATGATCGTATAAACTCTACAGAATATGAAGTTGACAATTAATGACTAGGACTTTTCCTGCTTTTGCGACAATCATTCAACAGAGTCCTAAAATTGGCACACCTGCAGCCATGGCAATTGCACGAGCCTCAACCTTGTCCCCCATCTTGTGCACCACGTCCGGCGAGGGACCAATGAACCGGATACCAGCGTCTAAAACTGCCTGGGCAAAATCTGCTCGCTCAGATAAGAAGCCATAGCCCGGGTGGATCGCTTCAACGTCGTTTTCCTGCGGGTACAAGGCAGGAGTGTGCTTTACATCAAAATTCATGAAACAAGACGAAAACCACATCAGATTATGCACAGTTTGCTAGTGCAAGATGCTGATAGCCAGTGACAATGTAACAGAACGAGCAGTATTGACAAAATACATGTACATTCTCACTTGAGGTAGATTACCCTCATGGATTGTACTTTGATCTTTTCCTCAGCTTTCTTCAGAGTTGCAAATCATTATTTATTTCTGTCAACTCAAGATGTCCTTCAAATGAGTATTCTGACTTCATCTGAATGTTCATAACTGCATTTGCAAAAAAAAAGCAAAAAAATTGCACAACGTTGAAAAATATTCCAAATCAGCTGCCAATAGCTCCATAGTCTCATAATCTTACCCTTGCCACACGAATGATATCTGGGATGTCCAGGTACGCCTGCACTGGAGGAAGCCCCGCCCCTACAAGGTAAGCTTCATCCGCCTTCCCACGATGCATGTTACCTTTGTCCTGCTCAGAGTAGATGGCTACTGTCCTGATGCCCAGCTCGGTGCAAGCTCGGAAAACACGTATAGCAATTTCCCCTGACAGAAAAGAAATAAAGCATTCGAGTGATTCTAACATCACTCTCATTACATTTATACACCAGAAGGAATCTTTGACCTCTCACCTCTTGCATAACATATGATCAACCTGAATCAAACTAGCCATGCAACAACCTTGTGGTAAAGGGTACCCAAAAATGTACTGGAAATTTCAACCCATTCATTTCATTCTGGGAAATAAAGGTTTGCGTTGTGAATCGCATTACAAAAAAAAAAAAAAAAGTTGGAAAATTTTTTGGCCAATTTTTTTTTAAAAGTCTTCTCAAGCTGTTGTCGAAAGCAGGAATGTACAGTAACATTGTTATAGACAGTAATGCATTACAGGAAGAGACATGCAGTTTAAACTGCTGTATACAGTACATGGAGCTGTAAAAAAACCCTGCCATCAGCCCATTTGAGTACTTCAAATATACATGTACATTAAAGGCCATATGACAGCAGGGAGGTACTGTGACTCAAATTAATACTGGTACCCCATACAGTTGTACATCAATCACATTATCAGGACTCTTCAAAGTTCCTGCAAAGCATAAATCTAACTGTGGCGAACTGCAGAATGGGCAAACTCCCTTTTCCACGACATGCAAACCCTTTTCTCTTCGTTCCAAACAAAAACTCATCCAGACATGGCCTGTTGCGGAAACTAATGATTTTCTGAAATATTTCATCACTGAGGTGTAGGTTAACTTTTTATGCAACTGTAGTGCTGATGCACATTCTTTTTTTTTTTTCAAAAACAAAAATATTCTGTTTGGCCAGTAATTTCTCACAAGTGGCATTCAAAAACAAAGCTCGTTACCACTGAAGGTTACATGGCTGTCAAGTTTCTTACCTCTGTTGGCCACCAAGACTTTGTTGATTGGCACCTTCTCCACTTGGAGCTTTTTAGGAGACACTGTTGAATATGAGCTTCTCCTGCCATGCATAGTGGTCGTGTTCGCTGAGGAGTCACTGGGATTGCCGCTGCCATATTGACTCGTAGATGTCCTGACGGTGACGTAGCGAGTGAATGAACCCCTCGAGTCAAGTACAGCTCGGCTGATTCGGTGGCCACTTGACCGGCCACAGAGATGCCTCAGTTGCAAGGTGCGTGATGCCTGGGCCTTCAACATGTTGGTAAGACGGGTTGCTTTGGTTTCTACGATCCTGCAATAAAGCAATATGAACAAAACATTTTTATTAATTATAAGAAAGCTGATTGAAGATGATAAGTGGGTTAAATTCTGGCTTGTACACAGGTTACATTCAAATTCTGATACACACCTAAACTAACAAGCAAGTCTGGTCCGAGCCAATTTGGCTCATCAGGCCGGTGTTTATCTCCGGTTTCCTTGGCATGAAACGACTAAGAACATTTTCGGGGTCCGAATATTATCATATCCAATAGACTGTCATAGACTGTTCTCATCTTGGAAACTACAGGTAGTCTTAGGAGTGCATGTGCTGTAAGTAAAGGAAATGTCAGTCGCACCTGTACCTGTAAGTCAATAAACCTTCATGTGCATGCACACGTGTATCATTTATTTCTGGACAGTTCCTCTGACTTTGGAGCAACTCCCTGCCAACATCTGTCTACAGCTACACTAAAGGTAAAATGTTTTCACAAAGGCTACAAAGACACTGAAAATTGCATAAAAATGCACATGTTCTTTTACATGTAAATGAAAAGGTACATGTACAGTGTATGTGTACACGTAGTCTGTAGTTTCCAAGATGAGACCAGTTTATTGGACATGATAATAGTCGGACCCCATACATGTTTAAATATTTTATTTTGTTATTGAAACCCAGATGGGGGGTATTGTACTGTAAGTTGCATGTACATGCAGGGCTCAAAAGATTCCCTGTACTGCCTTGCAACCCAACATTTCAAACATCAGTCTAGTTCACTACATTCTACATGTATGACCTTACCAGACAAGCTAACGGTACAGTTAAGATTTCTATGTCACCTTTTTAAAATGTGCTTTGTTATTCCATGGAGGAAGAAACACAAACAGTTTGTGTTCCTTCCTCCATGGTTATTCTGGCAATATAACGGTTCAGTTCTAAAACTGGTACATGTACTGTTAATTCTAATCCATTTACGAATTGTACATGGTTGGGCCACTGGCCCAGTGGTATGTTGGGTCCTAACATGTACACTTACAGTGGACGCCTTCAATGGTACATGTACATGTAATTGTTATGTCCATGTGTGTACATACCAAAACAACACTTGAAGCAAGAGGTTTGTTTTGGTCATTGTTTCACTGGTATCTCAGGAGTTCTTTTCAGACATCTAGGGGGGTGTGTTACATGTACATGTAGGTAACAATAGTCTAGAGTGTGTAAAGGGATTGGACACACATGTATGGGGGGTACCCCCTCCATCTCATTTCTTGCTGGGTATCCGGTTCGCAAGTGACTTTGTCACAACTTAGGAGGACGCACCACGATTTGCGGGCTTCCATTGGACGATCACTGAAGTTGCACGTACTAACTTCCGGTTCCATGGTCCCATAACGGCAATCAACGCATGTAACTCTATGTGCAATGTATGTGCAGTGGGCGTGGTTTAAACTGAAGTGACGTCACACTTACGAACGGGATACCAAACAAAGCATTGTCTCCACGAGGATACAGCATTCATGCATGTTTGTTTTCAAGATACTAATACCGGTACATGTACATGTACCTCTATACATGTATGTACTTTAGGCCACTTGCACTGAGATATTCAGGTACATGTTACAACATGTGATACTTGGTATGGGAAGCTGGCTGCATGACCTACAGATTTCACTGACGAGTAAAGGTCGGGTAATGGCACTAATTCTTCACAAACCTTGACATTCAATTCAAAGTACACACAGTACTGTACATGCAGCTCAGCATGCAGAGTGTTACAAATGTAGACGACTACAAAACGTTAATTAGTTTCCGTCTCATCAAAAAGTCAAAAAGCTTGAATGCCAATGAGCTACCAGTACATCATGACCCAGCAAGCAACAGCGGGGTGGGGGAACATTTCCAAAGTGGGGGTCCATTGTGAGACCATCAGGCATCAGCTTTTAATGGACCTGCCCTGGTCGGGGGGGGAGGGCACTTATCCCAAGTCAAAAAGTGGCCACCAGCCCCTTCCCCACCCCACTTCTGCCACCAGTGCCAACAAGTACATACATGTACATGTAGGCCTATCTGTAGTCCATTCATACTGCACTGACCAATAAAGTTCAATTTTCAGCCTGTAACCTAATACTTATATTAGGCCCCCCAAAACATACATGTACTCAGTCTCTGGTCAGACCAGAGTTCCAGAATTGATGTGAATATGCAGATTTTTTTTTAAGGGCTTTTTAAGACTGGCAACGGACACAGAAATGAGTGGCATATTTAATCAAAGAGCAAAGGCTAGCAGTAGCCCGTTGCACGTCATGCCGCCAGTTGTTGATCAGCTGGCTGTAACTTTGTAACCTACGCATGGTCTACTGTTTTTGTACGACATCAACATTACGCAGTCGTAATGGATCTATCACCGGGTACGAACTACCCACGAATTGGTCTGGTTCCTTGAAGAAATTGCCCTTCCGACTTATGGACTTGTGGCTGGGAATTAGTCTACTTGCAAATATTCAAGCAGTGCGGAAATTTCAAAATTGACACGGGCACTGACCAGAGACCAACTATTTTTTTTTGTTTTGGCCTTATAAAGTGTACTTGCATACCGCTACATGTGTGTTTGATTGGTTCACTTTCCCGTAGATGGGTTCATGCACAAAATCCACAGCTTGTTAACTGTCAAATATGTACATTCATGAATGAATTCATAACTGAATCTGTTACGGTTCTGTAAGTTAAAGTCTACTCAATTAACCTTTTCATACTTTCAGAAATTTTTATAAAGAGACATATGCAAAACGGCTTACCTTATAGTAGTACCTTCCCACTTTTTGTTCTGTACATTGTTAAACCCCAAGAACGATAATCAGTCTTCCTAAACTTCAACTGCAAAACAAAGAGCTCCACCTGTTGGCAAACACGAGCAAAGTCCTTGATAAGAACAGGTACAGTAAAGAGAAAATGTTCTGACATTTGGGAGGAAACTTGTCTGCAACAGATGTTTAGATCGAGTCAGTCTATCATTTATTAAAAGGCAATTTCTTTGTAATTTAGAGAAATTTGTTGGCACACTGCACCTGCAGGCTTTACGTTGTCATTTCAGAGCTACTTAATGTGATCAACCTTTGTACAGATAATACAAAAAGAAACTACGAATGACCATGGATCTGAAATGATCAAAACAGACCAAGGCTGCCAAATGTGACCTTTGGCAGACATCGGTGAAGAATGCTGATGATGCAATCACAACCACCGTGGCCACAGCCCAGTGGGTCATTGTATATGTGTGAACTTAACTCTGCAATTTCAACCAATCAAAACACTTTTCTGTTGTTACTTTTTCCAAACATCCATGACACCCAGACATACAATTGCTCCTGTGTACCAGTAAATCAAGTCAATGCTGCATTCAGTGCATCAGTGCAGTGTACAGTACTTGTAGATATGTACATGAATGCATTTTACAAAGTCTCAAACTGTGTAGACTGAACAATGGGTCCTTGCTCTGTGAAGTAGGCATGTAAGTGGGGTTTGGGCATTTTACACATGGCCAAAAAGAGCCGAGGAAAGGGGGAGATGGAAAAGCTACGAGTGGGCACAAGTAAATTCACTAAATGTGACCCACTCTGGAAAAAGGAGTCTTAAGTTGCCAGAGCCACTTTATTAGTTTTCATTCGTATTCGAAAGAGCAAATGGAGCTTTTTGTTTGATGTATCACTCAGTTTGGCATCCCCATGAAAGTGGATACTCCATGGTTAAAAATGCTGTGGGTTCCTGTTGACTGATTGTACATTGTGCCAAATTATTCTAAAGGACTTTTTACTCTAAAGTGGCTCTGGCGACTTGCATGAGACTCCTTTTTGCAGAGTGGGTCACAAATACCAAAAATGCTGTTTGGCTAAGATTAATGGCTGATTGGGCGCCTTACCATTTTGTGATCAGATTTATGGAAGGGAACTAATGTACTAAAGTACAACAACTGCAATGATTGCTGGTACCCGTACCATTCTGTACATGTATAGCCCAAGAATAAAACACCCACTGCTGTGACAGAAAATTGCTGGTTACACGTGCAAGCACAACATACACACCATAAAGGACAGACATACTGGAAATCAATCAGAAATAATATTACCATGAATATTCTTTGCTCATAAACAGTCACGGCAAGGACACATGTGCAGTACATGTAAATTTATTCATAGTACAAACAATCGGTGCATGTACAGATATGTACAACGTACATGTACCTTTACCTGGTTCATTGCACAGATGTTCAGATGAGTACCAGTATGTGGTTCACATGTATACTCTCTCTTATCTGGTTTAACTTTACAGCACTTCAGCATACCGGAAGTAGAAGTGCCATAGTGCACTCATGCCTATATGTACATGTATAGCTGTCGTGGGCAAAACACACATTTGTGTACATTCAGACGAAAGTCAAGTAAACTAAGCACCCATTGTGGACATGATCAGCCTTCAAGGGCTAGTGAACATCTACAATATTTACCGAACACATTTGATAAGCATACTGTAGGTCTGAGTAGAATACCCTTAGGGTGGACAGTGACATCCCCCATTAGACTGGGACCCTTATCACTTTATCAGAGACAAAATATTTGTCATCCTGCAAAAACCTTGTCAGATTACCCAGATAAGAGGAGTGATATATCACTGGTGGGTGACAGACAGGAAGGAATAGATTAATGCACACCCTTAATCATATCTATAGATCTAGAGCTGTGAATCAGAATTCATCCATATGCGGGCAATGGCAAACAAAACATGGTTTTGTCTTTTGCTGCTTCTCCCAAAATACTATGTATAAAATATACATGTATGTGAAGCCACTGTGATACTTGCATACGGGTACATCAATTATCTGCTTAGCAACTTGTTATACAAACACAGCTTAGATATTTGCTATTAAAAAGGTCACTATCTCTTTGACCATCTTTTTTCCAAAGAGGTCAATGCCAAGAATCTTCATACACTACATGTTGGTGTACAAAAGTACATGTATAGCCATTTCACGAATGGCATACATGATGTACATGTACATGTACATACAGTTTTGTGGGTATAGTAGACACAGTGCATGTACAGGTGTATCCTACGGTATTTTTTAGTTCCACTCACTTTGAGGAATAGACTTTGCAGATGACTACTCGTATGCATATACATGTACAGTACGTTGTAAATGACCACCACATGCACAGGGCCTTTTTGGTTTTTCACTAACATGTACAGATACATGAACATGTATCTTGAGGAAACAACAGAGATTCACCTTTCAGTTTGATGAAAAAATGACAGCAGATGTACACGTATGTAAATCTTTATCCGTGTCTATTTTCTGCGCATGCAAATGCTGTATACTCACGGCGGCAGAAATAGAAATGCAGAGGAAGTTTCAAAACTACCGTTGTCCAAATTTCCAAGAAGCTGAAACAATACACTCTCCATCAATTTCAACCACATCTCCGTGTAACTTATGTTAAACCCAAATGATGCAACAAAAATGATTTCCCTTACCTGTGTACATGAACAGATGACTACGTGCACAGCCGCACAGTACACATGTCGATGTGTACTACACTGTACGTTGTATACATGTACCAGTAGTGTCTGTCCACTAGTCCTCCATGTACACTGCACTCCAGAACCCGCACCAGTTTAATCCAGAAAATTTATGCAAATCATTCTGTTTACCTACTATTGCCTAGCCTCTGACACACCCCCACAACCAGCCAATCAAATTGCTGGCAGCTGCAAGCCTTTATTCAGCTGTTAACAGCAAACAAATTCTATTCATAAGGTGTCTATGGCCTGCCTTGCCAAGGAATACCAGTGCATGTATTGTAGAGTATGGTACATCCGTTATCCATCTGTAGCAAAAAAAATATTACTCTTGTGGTATTGATGGGTACTGCGTGTACTATTACATTCATGCAAGAAAATGCTATGAGTACATGTAGTGCTGGAAGTCGAAAATTAGTCTGGAATTAGAAAATGCATGAATACATTTATAGGATATTGCCCGTTTGCCAGTAAAATGCTGCCTTAGTTAAACTGTACATGTACATTGTAAATGACCACTCATGACCCCCCCAAAAAACTGCCTACTTTCCTTGAGCATTTGGCACAGAGAAAATTTAACACTACTCACAACAAAAAATGAAAAAGGCGTTTTTCTTCAAAGTGCTTAATGTACATGTACAGTACAATATTTCATCCCCTCAAGTTGAGAAATACCATGACAATAATGTTGACATAAAATGTACAATGTACTTTAAAACACAAGAATGAAAGGAAAAAGACGAAGCAATCAACTTGTGTAATTTTATGTTTCCGTAACACATCAAACCTTTTAGTTTATTCTTTACCTGTTGGAGGATTGACAACTGCTGTTATGGTAACCCAATTTCACACAGGGATAATAAAGCATGCCAAATTATGCGCAATGCTGCAAAATCAATAACCGGTAAGTTTACGCAATTAATTTGTAATTCCCAGCAGGGCTAATTAGTAGCATACATACTCTGTACACTGTACATGTGCATATGTATTATACACATGTATGCTTTAAAGTTTCGGAGTGATCTAATTCAGAGGAAAAGAGCTGAAGTGCATTCCTTCCACAACGTTGCCATTTGGTTCTGTAAATGTACAGTCGGGGCAAAAAGTTTACATACACCTGGTAGAACAACAACAGTTTTCCTCAAATTTCACAACTTCACTAATTCCTACCAACTTTTCTTTTCAGGACAGACCGGTAATGTACATGGCGTATGTATCAAATAAAAACACCAAGAGACACATACATACATGTACTAGTACATGTATATATAATATACAACCCTACTACATGTATGTAGTGCCACCTTCAGTATTTTTGGTCATATCTCATATTCGCAGTGGACCACTTTCTGAAGTATTTTTGAACGACAATAAGGGTGTAAATGTAAATTTTCACAAAATGATTTTTGAGAAATATTGATATTTTGAACCATAAAAATGTCTCTGAGTATTTTTAATTCAAGGACATGTACACTCTATGAACATTGTACAATTTGTCTGACCTCATAAAGAAAAAGTTGGCAAAATATTGAGGAAACTTGTTTTTCTACCAAGTATATGTATGTAAACTTTTGGCCCCAAAGAACAGTGCAAACATGTTCTAATGAGTCAAATTTGGGCCACTGTCTTTTCTCTACACTGTAGTAGTTGTATGTAATATACATGTACTGTACATACATTGTACATGTAATCCATTTATTTTTGCTGTAATTTTGTGACATGGACCCACTTGGGGGCTTTTACCGTACACACACTGAGTAACACAATCTGTTTTACAATGTACATGATGACTATTTGTTAATTTGAGAAAAACCCCAGAAAAATGGTGAAAACATTCCCTTTTCACTAATCAAATCACAGCTGGCTTAATTTGTCATAAAATTCGTCTGGCAAAAAACCCATAGACTGTAGGCCATTCCATGATTGCGCATACATGTACTGTGCGCACACATGGTCATTGACTGCTTGGCACCCATTAATGGGTGCTGTACATGTATAACCAATCATTCTTCCAATGATTATCTGTCTGGATGATAGCATGCCTGACGGCCTGTGTGCTATGCACCTGATATCCACACTAAAATATTGAGATCCCCTTCATTGAGTTGAGAACTAGTTGCGTTTACTCTGTTATTCCACATGCCTGTCTGTTTGGAAAAGAAGTTCACTTTACCAGTACAGGTCATGAAGCTCTTGAGCAGGTCCTGTGCTCTTGCACAAGTCTGTGGAATGAAACCACTCCTCAAAAAATATGAAGAATGTTGGCGAGCCAGGCTATCTACTGTTAAATACATGTACATTGTATATACTGACACAGAAATTGTGATCATTGTGTAAGTAAAACGAGCAGTTTTTGTATTTTGTCTTTTAAACCACACCACATACATGTTCTGGTAGTAATGTAACCCATACTAAGCGGTAGTACAAGAAAAGTGTATGGTATATCCAACATACATACATGTACAGGAACAGGTACTATAGGCTCTCATTTATATTACATGTACATTGTATGACATGTACAAGTACATTGCATGACATGTACAAGTACATTGTATGACATGTACATGTACATTGTATGACATGTACATGTACATTGTATGACATGTACATGTACACTCTATGACATGTACATTGTATGACATGTACATGTACAGTGTACATTATATGACATGTACATTTGTACATGTACATGTATCCATACATGTGTCATCCACGGATACTGTTCCAGAGTCCATTTACCCGGTACTGTAGTATTTGCTTAAAAAGCTGAATCCAGATTCCCGTTCATCCTGCTGATGCAGGACCCTATAGAGCCCTTAAAGGGGCATAATATGAAAACAAACGACAAATTATTTGAGTTCTTCATTAAATTTCTTTAAAAATGATACTTCAAGGCAACTTACAGCCTTTCAAATTGTACACTAACTTATGGCAAGTCTATTTCATGGTCTTTAAGACACTATAGTGCCACAAATTCAGCACTATCAGGGTCTGAAATATGAACATGGATGTAAAGTTTTGACCCCCCACTCTACAACTCCATGTCCTCACCATAAGCACTTGAGGAACAAACATCTCATCCATATTATTACTTGATTATAATACATGTATCTTTAAGCATTTAAAGTAAACCGTCTGGGACAGGTCGGTTGGCTAAAAAAAGTCCTTGCCATCATAATTCAATCACGTACGGAATGCACTGGCTAGCTTAGGAATAACTGGCATTTCAGAAGAAATTCTATTCAAGACAACACCACAGATTCTCAGAAGGCATCCTGCAATAGGAGCATCTACATACGATAACAGAGGTAAGGAAATTGTCTTGTGCATACATACAAATTACAATGTTCGTTCGGCAGTACTTTAGGTGTAATGCACATAACCGTTATCTAAAAACATACATGTACCAGGTACTTAGCAAGTAAAAGGCCCTTTTTAAAAATGCTGGTGGCACAGTACAAAGCACACATGTACATGTGTACACGTACGTACCCCGTACGTGAACACCGTATTTGTGTTAGGGTGTACAGAGAACAGTGAATTACAATGTACATGTGAATGCACCAATGATGCATGGGATGAGTGGAGCACCAATGTATCTTTTATCACGCAGGATAAGAGGAATTACCTACATGAATAAGCCTGCATTTGCGCCACAGGCATCTGCTGTGTACAATGAAAACGGTTGATACCCTGTTCCTTTCTCAACCATGTAATGTGCAGTGATTTGTTAAGTCCCGTTTGACAAGTCAGCCGCATGCACGGTACTCTGCATGCATCTCAATGGCATTAATCTAATTATTTGTGTAGTCAAATTGCACTAATGGGTTGGTGTGATGGCGTACCAGCTGTCTGCATGAGGGAAAATTTCTAGTGTAGATTTGTTTTGAGTGTCGCAAAATGACTTCAGTAGAAAAAAAATTGATTAAAATTGGCAAATCAGTGTACCGGTACCTTACATGTACATGTATATGAGGTGGTAAGGCTACACATATCTTTAAATAGGGAGGGGCAGCACTGGTTTGATTAAAAAATGTGGGACACTTGCCTTCTTCTGATGGGAAGATTTTTGGCTACCCTGGAAAATATATATCTAATGAGGTCTTCTACAAACTTTGATCTGGTTCAATATTTATTTATTTTTTAATTATTTCCAGTTTGTTTTCAAAACAGGAAACTCGTGTGTCATCTCTCACTGTGTTGCTGAGTACATATATTGTAAAAGCACCACTTCAAAGACAGGGAACTGTTGTATCGGTACTTATTGTCCATTTGGCTAAGACACATATGCATGTTATATGCCACATCTCTCTGAGGCTCCACCGCATTTACAGTTTCAATGTAGAATTTCTACATTTTTATGGTTCCTTATAAAGTAATGAACCCAAAACTTTCCAATTGTTGTGACAAGAATACACAATGCACGTACGTTTTGAGTAAACAGCACAAAATTTCAACTTGTAATCTACAACTTACTGTCAAGTTTAAAGAGCCAATGAAAGTTGCTTGCTCATGAAATATAAGAATTTAAATTGTTACATGTATACATGTACTGGGGCCAATTTCATAGAAATGCTTAAGCACAAAATTTGCTTAAGCGCAAAAAACCTGTCTTAAAAACAAAGGTTACCAGCCCAAAATCTACGTGATTGTCATGCTACCAAAAGGCAGGTAAATACCATTCCAAAACAATATACATGTACAACACATGGAGATTTGGCTGGTAACTTGATTTGTTAACCAAGGTTTTTTCACGCGTAAAGCAAATTTTATGCTTAAGCAGCTCTATGAAATTGACTCCTGCTGATAGCAATATTCTGCATCAATTGAGTTCACATTTGACATAAGGTCTAGTCATACCAATGGTGAATACCCAGTTGGCCCTAGTACAAATTATGCAAAGAGCTTACACCATAGAGCTACACCTATGGTTACACTACACTAACTGGCATAGGTATGCATTCTTTGCATACAAATCCCATCTCCATAGTGAGTGGGTCTACTTTACATGGATCGTCTGCTGTCATTATGTAGGCTTTGGATGGCATTTTGTTGGATGGTTGAGCTTCATGTCTTCCACTGTTCCATCAACTTCCGTCATGCCTAGAATGTTTTGAAATACAGTACTTCACATCCACACACATACATGTACATACATGTACACCCTCCTACTGTTTCTGTAGTTTACTACCCGAGTCAGGTTTCTAGATTACTATTCTTTTGAATCATAAATGGACATCTGCCTTACGTCTACTGTGATTTAATACATAGAGTACATGAAACCCTCATCAGTATGGCATGCATGTATATATTTACAACCCTCCTATTGTTTGTAGGGGCACAGTAGGGGAGATGGGGTTAATTAGAACAGGGGTAAGTTGAAACATTGAGATTTTCTTTCCCAGAAAAAAATACCCGGTACTGCTGTTCACAAGTGTACATGTACTTAACAACAGCCGACCACCATGTTGCCTGTGGTACTGGTGCCTCAATAGTTTATGAGTGGGAAAAGAAAACTGTTGAGCATTCAACAATGTGTAGTTTGAACTACGGGTATCTCAGTGACTAGTTTCTTAGCGTTACCATCCAGGCTCTGATGCTGAGCTACAAATCAGAATTTAAAAGCTGCGTTATTGTAGTGCCCGTTTTGTATATTTATCTAGTAAAATTTCATGTCACAATGGCCACTGGGACCAATTCAATGGGGGACGACACGCGGAGCATGGTGTTCTCACAGTCCTCAATATAATGACTACATGAATAATGCGTGCTTACAATGTACATGTATGCTAATGTAGTCAATGAAGGAAGTGACCTTTAGAGCATTTTTGTGTGCAACAGAGTTAGCTGCAGGCCTACATACAGTACAGTACAGGTACCAGTACACTGTACATCTGTTGTAACTGACTTGTACCCTAACCCCACATAATACTAAATTTAAATTACTACTTAGTAGTAAAATGTAGCATACAATGCTGTCACTTGTACCTGTGTGAGCACAAGACCTTATTGTTCTCTGAATAGATAAGACAATGTACCATGCATTGCGTGGCACTATAAACACATGACTGTATTGTTCTCTGACTGAGTAACAATGGAAGCGCCCTCACTAGAAAGTAAGTTATAGGGCTACATGTACATGTAGGTCCTTCAGGCTCAGACTACTACGTGGTATTTTGAAGTACAGTACTGAGTCCTATAAGCCAAATGATTTGCTTGGAGGTTAGGCTGAAATTATTTAGAGCTTGTTTCCTGTGGAGAAGCGAAACAAAGTCAATATACTGAAAGACTTTAAAAGGTTTAAAAATGTGTTTTCTGTAAGAATTTATTTTGTTTGTGAAGCACAGACCTATAGCAAACCCAAAAACCAAGGAAAAAAAATACCAAAAAGTTTGCCTCAAAAATATAACATACATGTAGGTTTTCTCGGCCAATTTCGGAAAATGCGCAATCTAATTTGTAAAATAAGAATTCAGTTTTGGCAGAGATTTTGAAAACGACTTTGGTTTCATTTTTGCAATAGCAAGCATTCAACTTCGTTTGGCATCCTTAAAACAATGTGCATTAACGAGGTTACAAATACGTGACTGGGATTTCTGATTGACATTTTACTTGCCAATTACAACAACATGTGAATTGTTATTTGCTAAAAATCTGTCTTTTACTGTGACCCTAAGTGAGTTTTCATTTTCATTTGATGTAATTTGAAATCTCAAGAACAATTCGATTAGAATATACCGGTAAATGTACAAGGCTACACAATTCATGACACCCCTTTGTACATGTATGTCATGTTACTCATGCATGTTTATAGTATGTTTGTTATCAAACTGTAAACAAATCAAGGTTTCTCACTTTCTGTAATTGAAATGTTGCATAAGAAGGAAGGTTCCCTCAGCGTAGGCATTAAGAGGTTTCTTACAGTAGTTGGTACGCTTCCAAAGTCAACATGAATGGTTTATTCAATCCTGAATATTCAAACATTTAACCAATTAACTTAACACTTCAAAGAGTGTCACTTCTGCACACAAATGAAGTCAAATTCTTGACCAGGCATACAGTTGTACGTAAAATAATTAACACTTTGCGCACAATCACCTGCACATTTTCTGAAATACTGTAGATTTAGATGAATTTAGATGAATGCAGGATCGCCAGGGCATATTCGATTTCCAGCAAAAATGAATGCCAATATACTAAACCAGTGCATTATCAAGAAATTGAACACTGACTTTATATGACTGAATGCACCCCCATCGAAATAGAATTGGTATTTGTTAAATACAAACAGGGATTTGAATATTTGTTCTATTTTGCTTGAAAATGAATGCTGCTATTACTAATTCAAGAAAACATTTTCTGAAATTGGCTGGGAAAACCTATATTAAGCCTAGCTGACAATAATATTAATTTCCACTTAGCAGCATTGACTTTAACTCACTGATTTAAGAAGGGTGTGACTTTCTTGTTCTACATTTGTGTAGTCATTTTGGAAAACAGTGCAAATTTCATATAGTGACTTCAAAAAATAAAAAAATGGTGAATTGTTTAAAAAGAAAAGCATGATCAGTAATCATTACTCCTTATCAAACAAATACAGCTTTTGAAACATTTATTAAACAAATACATGTACGATATTAATAAACTTTCTACACATTTCACTTAATTTGTGGTTTACATGTTGGGCACATGACCTTCATGTATATATACACTTAGGTCTTAGAAAAATTGACTACTTGAACACAAGATACATGTACGTGTACAATATATGTACTTATTGATTTTACAAATACTTTCTACCTTGCAAATAACCATATTACATGTATGCTCCGACTTTAACCTCATACTGTACCTTGTTTCACTTTACCCCACAGTTGGGAAAGTTGAAAAACATGAAATGGCCATGTTCAACTTGAATTATTTAAGTAGTTGACCATTAACAAGTCTAAGTCATTTATAGGCTACATTTGTAACATAAATTTATACTGTGCAATACTTTTTTCTGGAATAAAATCTGCTTATACTATATTGTGCAAATTGTTCCAATTTAACCCCATCTCCACTACAGTCACAGTTCAACACATTTTTCTACACATGTACAGTACACTGATATACAAGTAGATGCCATTGGGCCAATCAGTGTGTGGCTTTCATTTGCAGTCGACAGGAAAACAAGCAAAGCATGCATTGTGACTGGTCAGGCTGTCACACAGCTGACAATCATGAGTACATGCTGTCCATCTTTGTGAATTTCTATTTTAAATCTTTATTTTATTCTTTGAAAACGGATTAGTTTTGATTTATTTGTAGGCCTAGTTCTGAAAAAAGTTCTTAATGTTTCAATGTTTTTTAATGTTTCACTCCATTCGCCTTGAACAGTCGGGCGAGTTGTCTCAACGGTCGAGTTGTCCTGAGTTGAGTTGGCAAATGTTCGAGTTGTCCAACACCCACGTGGGTAAGCACAGGCACGGACTTGGCAATTTGGGGTCAAGCAGTGTCCAGGGGTTTCAAAGTAAGCCAGCAACCGGCAAATTTGACTGGCTACTTGAACCTTTGCACCGGCTATTTTTTCAGTCATAAAAAAAGGCTTTCCCTGAGCTATCAATATGGAAAAAAAATGTTTTTTAGTAAAATATTGTTTTGTTTGTTCACAAAAACCCTAGTCCATAGATTGTAATTCTATTGGGCCTGTGTAGCATACATGCAGCTTTGTGAAGTACATGTACATGTACAAAAGGCCCACACAGCTCCTGACTGGACCACAAATAACGTACAAATTCTACATTACGCGGCCCAATTCAACTCCAAGTGCAAGTTGATGGCACATGTTTAATGGTCATACCATGCTTGTACTCGTTCGTACATGTACATCAACATACATGTTATCTACGTTGAAGAAAACTGTATGTCTAGTGGCCCTGAAAATTAAAGGCCAAGAAAAAAAACAGCTCTGCTTCTGATTACTGGCACACGCCAGTAATCAGAAGCATTAATATAATTAATATGTCAATGGCTCCACACCGCGGGAACCAGTAGCATTGCTTCAATGCATTGAGTGTTATTGCCTATGTGTTTTCACCACCGCAATAGCGAAATGCAGAGGGAACTTGTGAAAATAATGTAAGTTTCTTTTCCAAAGAAAGTCACATGCAAACTTGCTATTTTTTCCATAATAATAGGCTTTCAAGGTATATGAAAATAATACATTTGTGGATTCTGCACATCAGTGACAAGACAGGCTTGTGTGGTTGGGTTCCCACGTACATGTACCATGCATGTACATGTACTAGTAGGTTTAAATTTGGATGTGGTTTGCGACTTTCTTTAACAAGTTGTTCTCCCAATTTATTGACTTACGGTATATTGGGCCCATTCCATGACACGTTACAAGAGCATCACAATAAAACCCACTTGCAACATTTTAAAATAAAACTTAAATATACGAGTATAAACAATAACAATATGGCACTGCCCATAGTTTTCAGTGTTGAATGAAAATTTTAAATTGAAAACATTTTCTATTAAAATAGACTGGTTACTGGTGGTGGTGTACAATGAAACCCCAAAAACCCTGCTCCAAATACCGGTAGTTTTTACATCGTTACCTGGTTACACAAGATGAGACTTATTTGTTG
>NW_019091418.1:1142611-1153112 GCF_001949145.1 Acanthaster planci
AAAAAGCCCTGCTCCAAATACCGGTAGTTTTTACATCGTTACCTGGTTACACAAGATCAAACTTATTTGTTTAATTTCATGTACTTTCACTGAGTTCCTAATTACTGGAGTAACTCTATTACTACCGCATCAGAAATTTTGAATTTTGCATTGCCAGTGAGTTTCCAGTCAGATATTCATCTAGGTAATCAATAACTTATGGCCTGAGGATTAGTTCTATTAAAACAGAGTGAAAAACTTTATAAGTATTTGTAACTTTTAATTTATAATGTTTGATAAAAGATGTAATTTTTAAGAAATTCTTAAATTTGCCTTCATGGTGTCTGTCATGACCTACCGTTTATCTCTTTAACAGTTATTTCTAACACTGCCCTGCCCTTGGATATCCGTTGCTAGGTTCCAATATGTCAATTCCAAAATGCCAATGGTGTCTAAAGACACATTTTAACCCTGAAAGCGTCCATTTTTTTTTCAGAGTCAAAATAAGGACTTCTGCACTGAAAAACATTTTGCGTGCGTAAAAACACCCCCCAATTTCCATTACAACAGACTTATATAATTGATACAAATCAATCATACTTTTACCCTCCAGGGCAATTAATAGTGAATAATTACATGTACATCGGCATTAATGTCTCAATTTGTTTTTTGCTTTAGTTATACAGTTATATAAAGAATTTTGCAAGGGATATTTGGAATTTCTAACATTAAGTTTGAATGACATACAAGTACATGTAGTTCAGGTCTCATGAGATGGTTACAACTTTTGGGGAACTAGAACTCAGATAGCAGAAATTTTAATAATTGTTTCAGACATCTACAAAAGAAGGAGTCAATCAAGAAAATGAAATTTGTGATACCCGCATATTTACATGTATTATTCCTTTTGCAGACACCAATTTAAGTAATAAGATGAATGACAAAAGTTGTTGCTACATTTAGGATTGGGGTAAAGGAGTTCTGGTGAAACAAATGTAGTCATTCCTTGCGGGATCATAATAAGTGTAAGGTGTAGCAATACAATTGTTTCCATCTCGTTCTCTCAGCATTTGGCATCTTTAAGGAGGAGATTGGAAAAAATGGACTCAACTTCAGGTAAAACGGAACATTACCAAAAAATGAGGTTATTTTTGTTTCCTCTGAAAAACTGAATCATTCTGTTTATCTTTATTTATAAACAAAGTGCTTTAACCCTAACACTCCTCAGTCCTCCAACAGGTGAACGATTGAGGAGGGTTAGGGTTAAAGGCTATCATAGAAACCACGATAATAAAGACTCCACCTCCACTTGCAAACGGTGTGCACATCTGTGCTATCGTAGAGGAAACTAAATTGAACCACAAACAAATTTTTATGAATCAAGTTAAAATGTAAGAGTTAAACAACAAGAATGACATGATAATTCAGGACGGTGAGCGAGCAATATTTAGATAGGAAAATGTGGTAACTACCACGATAACAGAGTAACCCATCCTACTGGGTAGTAACGGTACCTACTGAAGGGTCTATACTAAGTAAGACTGCTTTTCAATAGTAGGGCCTACTGCCTGGTACTCTGAAACATTTTGAAACCACTACACACTATCTACTGGATTTAACATACTAAGTAATTAGTGAAAGGAATTCAAGATGAAACCGCTCAGAATAATCCTACCTAAGCTTGGCAGATCATGGCAAGATCTCCCCAGTTAGCTCAGCACATGCAGGAGGCCTAGGGAGGGGACAGTGTAGCTAGAGCGCGCGAGCGACACATGCACACACGCGGCAAACGTATGCGTGTGTGCCACGCCGCTAGCGATGCTTGCAAAAAGATTAATAATAAATTCGATTGAGAATACAGGGTACCATACTGGGTGTATCCGCAGTCGGGCATTGGTTTCGAAATCAGGTCTTCTCTTTAGCCGCGCTCGAATTACTTTGCTGCGGCTTACAAACAGCGGATCTCTTATTTCTAGCCATAACTAGCCAAGTAATTCCTACACGGCCGCGGCCGTAGCTTTGGGTGCCGGTTTTGTTTTCGAAAGCCGTAGACAACAAGACCCATACGGAAGACCTGTGGTGCTATCGAGTACACACGTATGTTTTTTATGTTTCCAAATAGTGAAGTTTATTTGTTAAGTTTATTTTGTCATTAACTCGTTTAAGTTCGTTTGTAGGGGCCTACGTGCAAATTAGTTTTCTAAAATGACGAATATTTTAGCTCTATATGCTGCCCTACATTATTCTAGTTCTAACCATGTTAGGCCTGTGTGTACTGTGTGACGTGACTTAACTTTTGGATGGCTCGTATAGCGCCCTCTTCTCACAACACAAGTAAAATCCTTGAGTGACCAACGCGACGCGGTAGTCATGGCGAATTTTTACTCCAAACCATAACCATTACATTGTCTGTCAGAAAAAAAAATGTTTTCTTTCTGTCTGTATAGTGCGTCGTTAAAAGTCATACAGGGACTCTCTGTGGGTGGAGATTTCTTGTCACATGTGGGGAGGGGTGGGAGATTTCTTATTCCGAAAGAGTTCCATATATGGATGCCAATAATATTCCCCACAGTGACCTGTGAGCCATCAGAAAGCAAAAACATGTAAAACACTTGTTTTACTTTATAAACTTACATGTACTTGTGCATGTACCCTCTGCACAACCTGCCCTTGTGCAAGTTTTTGGGCCACTTATACTGTGAACCGCCCTCATGATAAGGATCAAGAGGGACTTATGCACCGTCTCTTGAGGGTACGGTTTAAACAGTGCCAAGTTAAATTTTGTGGTGCTGGTAACAAAGTCCCACTATATGTTATTCAATAGCCATTCATAAATACATGTACCTCAGACAGTCTCCTTATTGAACAACATGCAGCTTGACTGTGTATTAACATTTGATAATGCCTGCTGCATAAATCAAGTGCTGGCACCTGCATACGAGACAGTTTAATCGATTTCTGATTTAAGATTTTAAGAGTCTGTGTGTACGCGGCTTGCCGCGTGCTCGCCAAGTCCAAACAATTGGATTCGTTTGGACAACTATTAGAAAACTGGACGGGGGGTGTTCAGGAAAATGAAAGTAAAATTCTGTTACAAAATCGTTGGAAATCTGTTATCTTGATCTCTTTTGAATCTCTGACTAAAAAGGAATTTGTGAATGGGATTAAATATGTGCTTGGCCAGTCTACATTCTAGACCAGCTCAGGAGAATGAACACTGATGATGCCCTTGCCTATGGCTTAGGCATTAATTGCATCTATTCTTCTGAGCCACTCTTAAAGACCAACTCCAACAGTTTTAACAGTTTGGAAAATAAACTGTTATTGTGTGTAGTGGGTAATAAATCATGCGTTCAGTACCTAGTCCGGTCTGTATTTCGTCTGTATTTTTGGTGATTTTGCAGAAACTTTTGAACAGTGTCTTCGAGTTTTATGGAAAATTTCCACAATCTGATCGCAAGCGGCCCTGTTGAAAACGAAATTTGTATGATGTAATACCGGAAAGAACAATGAAAGCCGTATGATGTAATACCGGAAAGAACAATGAAAGCGGTATCCATGGCACGACTGGTTCCACTACAAACGTACATGTACGTTTACATGAACGTGGAGCTACATGTTCGTACACTCCTTACTGGGGATCGATCTGTGTTCTGGGTCTACTGTGCCGCATTGTCTCTTTTTTATCGAGCATTTGTGCTCTTTCTTCATGATTTACTGGAAATTCTGCGAAAGAACTGGGAATAAAATTCTTTGAGTTTCCGAAGAGTGAGAGCATTCTTCAACTTTGTGCTGTCGCCCACGGCTACGCGTGCTATGCATGCCTAAAGTGCATGCACTGTGGTATTTCCTATTCAGGATAATACATGTACATCACAGAAATAAATATTCATCAGATGCTAATGAGTTGTGACGACATGTCCCATTTTACAACACTGGACTGGACTCACGGGAAAAATGGGTACAAAAACTGTGTTTTATTAACACAAAAATGTATCTTGCAAGGGAGATATTGATATGTGCCACTTTTATTAGACTTGGCTCTTTGGAATAGCATGCAATATGAAAAAACTACCATTGTTGGAGTTGGTCTTTAAACCCACGTTTAAGACTGGACAAGCACATATTTATTCCTGTGTTAATGATTAGTTTTTGTTGTTTTATGTTGAATGTTAAGGTAAAGCATGGACTCGGAAGAAGCAGCAGACCTTGATGCCGCAGATGGATTAGCAGGAGGGGATAACTCCCTGAATCCTGTTACCATGGCAATGACATTGCATCCACCTGACTCCAGCTCCCAGGACGAAAACAGTGCTGTTGGTGGACACGACACGTCTGGCATTGCCAATGTGATCAACTCTAGCGCCAGCCTAGATGAGATGGGTAAGGAAACGTTTTTTGAAGAGGACACCTTTGAGACTGATCCTGTTGAAAATTACGAGGATGACCGTGCTAATGAAGTGGCAGAGATGTCCAATCTTGGTATAGAAGACCTAGGTCCAAGAGACACTGAAATGGACTACATGGCAAGTGATCATGACTTCCCTCCAGGCGTAAATGGTGATCCTCCAGAAGTGAAGGACGGCAGAGGCTCAGAAGGGGCTTCGGATGAAAGTGTCACGGAGGAAAACAGACCGGACGAGGAACAGGGATCACAAGGAGAAGTGGGGGAAGATGGAGAGGGATGGAACGGTGAGAGCAAGGACGAGGATCTGACGCCAGGAGGAGGCGATGCTAAGGAATCATCAGGTATTTGCTACTCTCTGGTCATAGTGGCCATATAGAAGGATACAAAAGTGATGTCGCTCTTGTAAAAGAGATTCTCTCGTTTCCATGCCACAGAAATCCATTCTGGTTGTCAAAGCTTGCCAATGCTGCCTCCCTTTCAACCGCATGCAATTGCCACATTGGAACAAAAGGGAGGCTGCACTTGTGACGCAGATAGTCTGCACATCATTGGTAGTAAGGCTGCCTAACTTTTTCCAAAGCATCCTTTCAAAGTGACTGTCAGAGATGTGGTATATATTCATGTATGCATTCCATTATAAATGCTACCCGCATGTATAAGTTATCAACCAGCTGGACATTACATGTAGGGTATGTATGGTGGGTCTGCCTTAAGTTAATTCCTTTTTCAACAACCATATCTTAATGGAATCCTCTAACACAGTACACTTTAACTTGCTGTGTGTTATTGTTAAAATCCTTTTGATCAGTAAACCTAAGATTTTTTGGACAGGAGTTTTAAGAAGGAATTCTTGGTCCAGTTGTCCCATGTTACTGCCATTTTTACGCTAAGGTTAGAATAACAGAAATATCCTGCATCCTGTTTTGTACAATCCCAGGCCAAGAAGAGCCCATCGATGACCCAGTCCATCTAAAGAGACGACAGCGGAATGGTCTGTACAAGGAGGGCTTGAAGCTCCAAGAGACGATGGGAAATACCGACGAAGCCTTACGTTGCTACCTGGCTGCCATCACCGGCCTGACAGAGAGCGAAGCCTTCACTGAGCTGCCTCAGTGCCTCCATCAGGTAGGAATACACAGCGTACCCCCTTCAGAGACGCATCCCTGAAAAGTTTCACCCTAGTGATGCCTCTGAACCCAGGCGCAAGCTCTTCAAATGAACTTTGCCTAAACCATTTGTTCCTTTATCATTGTTTTAATCCTGCTACTTGTGACGAGACTTGTGATTTACCTGACAACGGCCCAGATCTGTTACATGTACTTAAGTAACAAGTGTGTAGTCACAGTACAGATAACAATTTCTTCACAAATACTGGCAGGAAATAAAAACTTATGCAGAATTATTTCGTTGAGTTATAAGAAGTAGGGAGTGGTGCTGGATGTGGGAAGGTATGTCACACTATTCACCAGTTACAAGAAAAAACCCTTAAAATGCATATAAAAGGAATTCCGAGAGAGCAGTTGCAGAATCTGATATCTTGTTATGATGCTTTCCAGACATCATAAAGAGAGATCAAGTAGATTTTAATGTTCACATTCACCATGTGGTAAATTGGACCATAGTTGACAGTGTTGAGGAAGCATCCCGACCCCACATGAGTATTCAGCACTGATTTCTCATTGGATGCGAATAACCACGTCTTGTGTCGCTTTCTTAACCACAGATTTCCAACATCTACTTTGAGAAGAAGGAGTGTATCCTTTGACAGTGTTTTAAACGGGAAATTGAGCGCGGTGGACAGTGAATAAGTTAAGATGAATAAGAAGCAAGTTTGAACCATAGAGCTATGTATGAAAACTAGAGTGTGATGCCTGCTGGGTGTATTCTAAAACAATATGTCAACACGGCCCATATGCGAAAATCTAAACGCACATTCAGTAAAGGAGCATTCCATTTTGCTCTACGTTAACAATGCAAAGCACACCTTTAAGCGCTGCAGATAATTTTGCCATGACTTCATTTAACCCTAACACTCCTCAGTCCTCCAACAGGTGAAGGATTGAGGTTGGTTAGGGTTAATCAGATCTTATTGGTACCTGATACGCATTGCATTAAGAGTGTGTAATTTGATATTCATTCCATCTGATTTCAAATGCTCTACAAGCATGCACACAAATTCAAAAGGTCTGTGCCCAGGACGGGGTCAAATTGCTCCACGCAGTGGCTGAGGAGTTAGCGGTCTATTAATTCAATCGCTGTGATCTGAACAGAAGACATAAGTAACAGCATGGTGAAATGGTTAGTTTGCTGAGGTACTGCTTTACGATAGCTCATTCTGATGAGAGGGTTTATTCAGCGACAACCTTGTACTCTCAAGCTTAAGTATGGACATACCCAAGTTTGCCAGAATAACGTTTGCCCTTACGCTCTTTTCCCAACTGACCAGTCCACCTGCTGGGCTAACCTTGACTTGCTCACCAGGTTTTCTAATGTCCAGTATAGTTTCGATTTTGGGATGGGCTCGTCACACTTTGGGTCAGAAATAAACAGTGAAACTGGCCATTTGTGACCCACTCTGTGAAAATGAGTCTTAAGCTGCCGGAGCCACTTTCTGAGTTTTCATTTGTATTTGAAAGCGCAAATTGAGCTTTTTGTTTGATGTATCACTCAGTTTGGCATCCTGATGAAAGTGGATACTTAATGGTGACAAATGCTGTGGGGTCCTATTGGTTTAAACTGAGCAAAATTATTCTAAAGGGTTTTTTGCTCCAAAGTGGCTCTGGCAACTTAAGACTCATTTTCGCAGAGTGGGTCACATTTTGTGATAACTGATATACACCTTGAGTGAAAGCAGTTTGCATGGGGCAGAGCTGCCAAACAGTGTGAATAGTTCATATTCGTAGGGAAACTTACGTAAAATACAGAAATGTGTCAAATCATATTAATTAAACATCAGTGGGACACTTTATTTCAACTAGCCAGCAGGGCTATATTTCAACTGGTTTTAGACTATTTCAACTACCGTTACCATGATTTGACCAATTGGATCCTTGCCAATATCAGAGCTCTCATATTGATTTTAGACATGTATTATCATGTACCGGTGGATTTCTTTAACCTCCATGTTTTTTAGACGAAAAGGCTGTTCACTTTATTCAGGCCGAGAAGATGTATTATGAGACGGCTCTGATTGATATTGTCAACCTGCAGAAGCAATTAGGTATACATGTAATACTTAACCTGTATGGATACTATGCTACCGCAAGCATGGATGCTGTTCACCTGCTACAGTTCCACGCTTACTCCATTAAAATGAATGCATAAGACTTGCTCAGATCGGGAGTTGAGTAGTCTCCATGCATGTACACGTTACGGGCTGGTGAACAATGAAGATAGCAACTGACAAGATAGTGAATGGACCTTTTCTATGAAATATACAAATAAGATGGGCGCTCCTACCACTGGTTGGCAAGTGCGGCCGACAACACTGTCGGCAGTGTAGGGGAGCTGTTAGTAGCCATAACCAAGAGTGTTAAAGGTCAATCAAAACCATATTACAGCCTTTGCCCGTTACTTGAGCACACTTTTCTCGACACTAAATGAAGCAACAATTACTTGTCTTTAAGTTTAGCACTCATGTCAAACTATTGTAATACAGAAACGGCGAAAGTGGTGCGTGCATGGAGAAAATATTGTTATGTCATAGATTAAGCAACTTAGCCAACCAGTGGTAGTAATGCACATGCGCCTGCCTTACTTGCATATTTCATGGGCAGGTCTATTGACCAGTAAGAATTTAGTTCTTGATGATGAATATGTATAAGCTGTGGCAATAACATGTTTCACAGATATCCTATGTTTAGTTAATTGCATTACGTCAGAAAACTCTGTTTCTTATAATTGAGCTGATTTTAAATTGGACGTTCTGATTGATTTATCCCCTCAGAGTCAACCAGTGAAGAGAGTACTGAGGGAAAAGGTGAAGGGACAGAAGGGGCGTCATCGCCAGCCGGACCTGACTCACCAGAGATTGTCAAGGCCAAGGAGTATGAGGACCTCGCTAAGCTCTGTCTAAAGGAATCCAAGTAAGGCAGGGGATCATTAAATGTGGTGACAAAAATTTATTTATCTCAAGTTATTCATTTTTTGAATGCTGTCTCCGTCAAAATTTGCATCGGTCTGGGGACAGGTTTGGAGGAAGCTGGAAAGTTTTTGACTTCCTCTTTATGGCAAATCTTTTGGAGAATAACTAATAATTTACACCTGTTGAAGACGAGAGTAAGAGGTTTTGCTCTAGTTGCAACATATTTTGAGGCAAAATTTGATGGTACATATAAGAGTGTGAAAATCAGAGGGCCAGATTGTGTTTGGAGGATGGAGGTAAGTGCTTCTTAAACATTTTTTATTGAATGTGAATGGCTGCTTTCTTTTTGATCAGTTCAGAGGTCAACTGTTTTTTTTCATTACTTGCTGTAACCGCCTGCAACACAAAGTTTGTATGGTCTTTGAAATGAAACACAGTGGATGGTTCCCTTTGATTCGTTTCTCTTTTATGCAATGTAAGTACATGCTACTTGGCTTCAACTTTCCATTTACTGTGTCGTTTCAGACCACAACTGGCTCTTGAGTACTGCGGAAAGGTACGTTGAGCTGCAATCAAACATGTTCTAAATGGAAACAGGAATTTTTTTCAGTACCCTGGCATGCGGGGGGGTGTTCGTCCTCGTATTTAATAGGCATGGATGAATAATTTTTACTTTTATTGTCTCTGGGAGTTTCAGTCAGTAAGCCTGCCCCTAATGCAGCCCGAATTTTATGCGTGTGGTGTCATCCTGGAAATCTTGTTTTGGTTTGTGTTGTACGTGAATTCTTGTGAATTTGAATGAAAAACACCAACCTGCTTCATTGGTCGCTTTCAGGCAACCAAAATATACCGTGAGGTATACGGAGATGCTCATCCTGTCACCATAGGATCCTTGGATCTCTTCACTGTGATTTATGCAGATGTTGGCAAGAAATTATACACAGGTAGGACAAGTCTCGGGAATCCCTCCCTCCAACAAAAGACCTTTAGTATTATTTGATTAAGGTTGTAGCTGTATCCAAATCTGTTGTCCCTAGAGCTAGGTGCCCAGGCCACAAGGAAGATGGCCTCAATTTCAACTATTAATCTTTAGAATTGGTGAACACATCGTGGAAAGTTGGGAGGTCAGATTGATAATGAAAAGACGGTCTGTGCACTAAGCTAAGACATAACGAGAGACGCAAATTTAAAGGACATGGGAACTATCGGAGCTGGAAATTCACAAGATGTCAATGCATGTCGAGTTTTGGGCACATTTGGCTTTGAGTGCTTCTTGAAGTAATGCTCATCTTCACTGCTGGGCTCTGCCGTTTACTTGAACCATCTTATATGTCAATAAATGCACTGCGACATGCCAGTCACTCTGAGGCATCCATGTTCCGCCTGGCTTAGATGCAATGCAGAAGTTTGATGCTGAGGAGAAGGTCCTTGCAGAAAGTGCAGCACAGTCACAGACAGAGAGCAGCGATCAGGCAACAACGTCTGGAGAAGAGACTACTAGCGAGGTCAAACAGAGGTGAGTCATGGACTGTTATAAACTGCAGACACCTTATTTCCTTGAGTTTTCGTGATGGTTTAATCAGTATTTTATTCAGGGATTTAGTACACTTTATTCATGGGTCAGCCATATTGAAATTAAACGCAAGGTTTATCTTCATTTTCAAATATGAAACTGAGAATAAAAGCAGCAAAATGAATTAGTACCTATCAACCCTGATGAGTAATTACAAATTTTTGATTAAGCATGCCACAGCGTTACAAGTCTGATTTGCAAATACAGTTGAACATGAATAACACGAGCACGCTTGAGACGAGATCGCGCTTAAGACGAGCATAGTTCTTCAGTGCCATTCATACTGTACACATTCCTATGAGAGAAAACTTACTTAATACAAGCTATGCTAAGACGAGAACACGGACAAGATGAGCACTTTTGCCTAACCGGCAGTGTCAAAAACCGTTGTCCATGGCATTTTGTATACGAGTACAATTGAAAATTTTATATAACAGGTTTTGCCCTTACCCAACGT
>NW_019091418.1:1155268-1243448 GCF_001949145.1 Acanthaster planci
ATAGAACATTTTTCCTGCACCTTTTTATTCTCCCGATACTCGATCTTCGTAGCGGATTTAATTTCTGTGGCACACTTGGCAACGTTTTACCAAAGAAACACAGCATCCTATTATGTACAGAGCCTCACCCACAGGAACATCTAATCTCTCTCAAGCGCTGTACTTTTGTCCTACTATTTTTTTTTGGCAGACGACTGGGTGACGACTTGTCTCCTCATGCTACTCTTCCTCCTGGTCACCTTCCTGGTCCTGCTTATCATGGCCTATTTTACTGCCTGGGTAACGAGCGTTCGTCCCTCTGCCATCAGTTCAAGGGTGACTTGAGCTATTGGTACATGAAAATCAAGCACTACTACCTGGGCATCGGAAAACACTGACTTCCTGATTGTTGCCTCCCTGTAATAGATTGTAGGGCCGTGCCATATATTCAAATATGCAAATATTCATTTGATAGCCAAGTCATTGTAAAGTGATTGTTAAATAATCAAATTTTCATTCAGTCTTGAATAATGAAATATTCATTTGATTCTTGAATAATTGAATATTCATTCGATGGGTGAATAGTTGATTTTCATTTGATTATATAACAGAGTACCGAAGTGATACGTCATGGGCATATGGTTTCAGCACAAGTACCAACACCCATGCGTTCTTCATTTGGTTACACAATACACGTCCCAGTTTGAAGGACGTCACAGTTTGGTACTCTACTGAAATATTTGATCATCAGATATTCTAATATTCATTTGAATGGTGAATAATCAAATTTTTTATTGATTTTAATATTTAGGAAGGGAGTAATGCTGCTGGATGAAAAGAAATAATAAGATGGACTTTCTTCTCTTTTGTTGATTCTTTCTTTAAATCATAGATTGCAATATAGTTTTTTGTGTGATATTGTAACAACTGTTCTTGACTCAAGACCTACTTCCTCAACATTTAATATTCAGATATTCAGTCGTTAAAATTCTGCAAATGGGATTCCAAATTGTCCAAATTCACACCTCCCTGTGAGGTTGTATTTAAAAACATTTTTTCAAGGGACATATAATGAATCTTAGGCATTTCCACCATCTATGAAAAATGGAAATCTCTGGTATAAAATTTGCCCTACTTGATCATTTCTGATTGCAACTCAAGTACTTTAAGTTCAAGTTACTTTCTTTCCAGGAAAAGTTCGGTCTCATACTATGCTTCCTGCTTGTGTAAATACAAAGATCATTTACCAATGAAATTCGTGGCCAAAATTTAGTGATTCAAAGGTTTTTTTGCTGTGCACCTTTAGAGATTGTGTGCAATGAGCTGCAATTTTTAGGTGAGATTTTTATTTCCATTTTTCCGTGCAGTTGTTTCCGTCCAGTTTTTTTACTGCCTTAAGTCGTTTGTTATGTACATATTTTGAAGTTTGTATTTACATTTTCCGTCCACTTTACACTGTGACAGAATTATGATCAGTTTTTTCATTATATCAAATTAATTGCAAGAAAATGTCTGAAAATATTTTCAGAATACTCAGAAAGTAGTTAGAATAGGCCTAATACCCTCACTCACATATACTGTATCTTGATTGGTCGAGAGTTAGTCACATGGTATTTGCTAGTTTTCGCGCTGACAAATAAATAACTGCCAACTTTGGGTAGCCTCAAGTGAGCTACTAAGATAAGTTTTAAGTCAGCAGTCTTTTTGAGCGTACACGTGGGTTTGGGTTAGATCAAGCCTGCAAACTCAAGAGCCTTATAACAGTGTTACCTGAAATGTGGACTCGTTGAAATCCGGTTTCCTTATCATGCGTCGGTCACGGTATTCATCTGTTCTGTTTGGGGAAAGGTTCAGTGCTCTACCAGCAGTGCCTTAAAAGCTCGCCCCTGTCGTAGTTCACCTCACAAAATAAAAAGAAGGCTGTGATCTGTCGTGATGTGTCGTCTTTTTTCTCCAGGTTTAATCAACAATGCGCAAGAACTATTGGTAATCAGAAAAGATCACCTGTTCGTTTTTTTTTCATTGAAGGAAATAAATTGTCTGAAATCACTGCGCTTCAAGTCAGTTGGCTTTCCTTATTGCGGCCAATAACTCAAACACAAAGTGCGAAGGTTATTGCGCTGTGGGGTGGATTTTTGTGCGAGGCAGGAAGCAGAATGGTCAACGTGAGGAAAAGTTTAAATGAAAACACTAAGAGAAGACAAAAGTGTTGGATCCCAGCCACGCTTTGAATTGGATTTTTACGTAAAATTCACTTGTAACTTGTGAACAGAGGAGAAACGTGGCGAATAGGCAAATTACAAGCATACCCAACAAAAACAGTAGGCGCTCGTTTATACAGTTCTTGGCCTCAGTGCGAAATAAAAGACAAGTGCTGCTTCCTAAACCATGTATAATCTTAGTTTGGTTCTTATTTTAATTACATTAATCTCAGATTTAGAGCGCAAAAAAAAAGAAAAAGAAAAACACCATTTGAAGGGTTTTTGCAGATCGCAAAATGTCGTTTTTCGCTCAAGTCTTCGCTCTTTGTCGGCGAAATAATTAAAAACAAAATTGGGTGGGGACTTACGGAGAACCTAAGTTTTCAGTACAGTAATGTTACCTTCTGATGTTGAAATATTAATGGCATCCATACCAAATGATCGTTATTGAAAAATGAGTGCACAAAAAGTGGTATACGAACTCTTCTGGTTTGTCCAGCGTATTGTAGTTTTTTGTATGGGGTAACTTACAGCACCACGCATGGGGCGACATGGACTCTGTTTTGTAACCGTTTTGAGAGTTTGTTTCTCAACTTTGGTCGACCTCTGTTGTGAAATCAGTGAAAACTACACAAATGATTAAAAAGCATGAATTAGCTAATCAAAAGAGAAGCTTGGGATTTTATTAGAAGCATTTGCACGAACAAATTTAGATTTTGGGAATGTCTGGCTACAACACTACTTCGATGGTTTATTTAAGTCGCAATAATATCTCAACGTATTTGGGCAAAACAAAATACGTGTATATGTAATGCTAATCGTTTTACAGTTTTCTATAATGAAGTCCATTATGCAGAGCATTATGGGCCGTTTACCCCTACAAGAGGGTCCTTTTTACCCCCATACGTGTAAAACGGACCAGTGATTTAAAATTCTAAGTTTGCTTGTTACCAAGGCAATGTTTTCTAAACCATGCAGCAAATACAGTTATGTTTAACACCCCTTTTTTTCTTGCCGGATTGTGAAGAATTTTCTGAGGGAATGTACCGATGATACACTAGAACATCGCCCATACAGTGTCATATGCATGTCGGCATCCCCCCACCCCGATTTTCAAATTTCTTTGGCCGGGTAAGTCATTCCCCAATCTTTCTCCGTCCCCAAACCTCAATCCCATTTGCGGTATAAATTTACGCCACTGATGCTGACGAAATAAAGATAGAAAAGGGAGAAATCTGTTCATAAAGATAGCTAAGTTGATCTGCCTTAATAGAGGAGGAGACGTTCTAATTGAGAGACAGCTCCAAATGTTTGCATCATCGACTATAAAACCGAGAGGGTATACTCGATTTTGGAGATAGGAAACTTCAGCCTCATAAGTAGCATTTTATTCATACTCACGATTTGGTACCATGAAAAACAGAAGAGATTAGTCATAGCATTTGAACATTTCAAGACAAACACTAATTTCTTAAATCCTTTTGAACAAGAGAGCAATTTCAGACGCAAAAATAAACAGCCCAGGATTTGTCCAGCAGCTCTTTTTAAGCGGTTTGCTGCGCATGTCGGTACCGTATACAGACGTAATCGAGGGAACAGGCTTTAAACGAGTGCCAAAGCTGTTTATGGGGTGAAGTATCCACCGACTTCAGTGTAGTAAGCCCAACTCGTTCCATCAACGACCTCATTTTTTTTTCAATAGAATGACATAATCTTGTATATTAATAAATATTTGCAGTGAACGCGTTTGGGTGATCCTATGCAGCCATTTTCGGCTAAATCTTGATTGCCTTCCTCCATGATTGTCTAAAAGTACCTTTGGCCCACGAACCAATACCTTTTGAAAACACTCGAAGATCCTTATCGAAAAGGCAACGAGTTGGTGTTGATATTATGAACAATGAAAGTTTGTTTTAAACGGACCCTTGCCCATAAAACGTGGCACATCATAAGATAATTCACCGTCCTATAGCTGGGTCTGCATTGCTGAGTCAACCGGGGCGCTTTTAGGGCTGAACTATAGATCGAGATTAATGCGCTGGCCCATTGCCGCAAATACGTTGCGAAGCCTTAATGCGTATCGGAGTTTTCACAGCCCTGTGACGGCGTTAGCAGCTTCGGTTGGGGAAAATAACTGAAATCCTGGTCTACTTTGGGCGTTGAAATAAAACACGATGAAACTGGACGAAATCATCCCACTCCTCGGCAACTTTGGCCGCTACCAGTTCGTGATGATATGCTACCTGGGTCTCTTCAATATTATCGGTTGCTTCACGTCTCTGGGCAACGTGTTCTACTCGGCTGGGACCGACCACTGGTGTAAGGTCTTGCCCAATGAGAACTGCTCCAGCTGGGTGGAGTTCCAAGACAACTGCACCGACGTGAAGAAAACCATCCTCCTTCCCCCAGCCGAGAGGAATGAAAGTCAGTACCCTCACTCCAATTGCAAGCAGTGGAACTTGCCAGTCGGCTACACGTTTAATCCGTACGTGCCGCTCGACGAAACACCGGGTTTCAACAACACCCTAGTCGACTGCACGGAAGGATGGGAGTTCGACACCTCACAGTACAAAATCACCACCATTTCAGAGGTAGGCTTAGGAAGATGTGTTTATTAAAGTTGGGCATCCTGAGCGAAGCCCCCAAGATTGGTTTAATTTCTACAAAGGTTGACGAAAAGGGACACACTTCTTGTAGTGTGGGTAGCGAAGATGCATGCAAACGTTTAGGCCTACTTCAGTGCATTTGAATAATCGACAGACACTGTCTTACTCTATGTGCCTTAAAAATCCTGGTATCATTATGAGAGACAGAAATGAGAATAATGGTGACACCTTTAAAGATTAACTAAAATCCGCAACATCACTCTACTTGCATCTGATTAAGTCTGCAGAGAGACCCTAGGGAGTGATTGTACACACACGTAAACAGGCAAATGGCTGACCAATTAACGGCTAGGAAAATTAAAGCGAGAATTTGAAAAATAGCAGGATTAATGTTGTTTGCATTTCATGGAACTTTCCCCTTACTATTTGAAGTTCGGCTTGGTGTGTGATCAAGAGAGTCTACCCAGTCTAGCACAGTCTATCTACTTTGCCGGCTTTCTTGTCGGGTCGTTTGTTGGTGGTGCATTTTCTGATTGGTAAGCTCAAACAAAGAAAATGTTTACATTCATATTCAGTTAATCCCGGTCAATTTGTCCCTGGCAATAATAAATGCCTGCGGTGGTGATGAGGAGGATCCTGATGACGTCAGTGATGAAACCAATAGCCTCGCTATAAAGTCTTGAAGAGAGAACGACAGGAGTGCAGATGACGTGAAACATTGGTTACTTTTTTAAGTGAGAGTTTGAAGGAATCATTCATATAGAAAATCCTACAAGTAAACAATGGATAAATAAAAAAATGTACATGTACTGACTGACTTATCACTGTGCACACATGTGGCCTAAGTGGGACGATTTTTTTGGGCGGGGGGTCTCCCGAGATGGCAGTCACCACATTCGGTGCAGCTGGGCCCGCTGAGTTTATAATTTTCCAAGTTTTCGAACAGTATCGAGCGAAACGTTGATCATTCATGGGATAAAGATATAGGGAATTTTCATTTAAATTAAATACCTCTGTTGCAAATGAAATTAATTGGGTGCACGTAAAACGGCCTGTAAGATTCCTAACACAGCAGTCCACCTTGAATAAGAGTTGAGTCTCTCGGTGAGGCCCTACCAAACAAGTAAAATGTAGGCAGCGTTGCTACTCTTTAAAAATTTTCTGAAGACCTTGGGAATTTAGGCAAGACCTTAGGAACTTGGTTTTTTTTTTCTAAATTTCACGAAATCTTTACATTTTTTTCCAACTTGACATGTTAGATCAATGATTGTATTAGCCTTAGTTATTCCTTCAATATTTTAGTTTCCCAAGGAACATATCTACAAATCTTATTCTGCTGTTATAAAAATAGAAGGAAGTTAATGGCGCTGCTTTTTGGTTTTGCCAATCACTGAGCGATATTGCCTGCAACCTGGGTATAATAATAATTTGTGCCAGATTACGACGGAAAATTTATCTTTGGTCCACAAGTGGTGGTCACTCGAACTTGCCCTAATTTTGTATACCTGTGCTTGCATATTCTCTGTACAAATTACGCTGAGGCGTGCCACGTTTCTGATCAAATGGATTGATTCCACCATCATTGGTACTATATTGGGGATCTTGGAAAAGTCCAGGTAATTTTACTGCCGTCATCTTGGGATTTTCAAATTCGATGAGTGGCTGCATATGGCGGTACGTGGGCTCAAATGGCGTCCAACTCTCGATCTCCGCTCGGGTGCACTCCAGTTGGTATTACTAGAAATCAGTGGGAAGAAAAGACAGCTCGCCAGCGGGCTTTGGCTGGGGCCGAATAGTTAGCTAATGGGTGTCTGTTGAAGTTTTCAATCCAAACAAACAAAACATTAAAGACATAAAGAAAAACCACTTTCTTTCCTTTTCCTAAGGATTGGTCGCAAGAAGGTCGTAATCATTGGCCAGTTATTATGGGTGACTTGCCTTGTAGCTACAACGTTTTCTGTTAACATCTACATGTACATGGCGCTACGATTCATTACTGGGTTCGGGAATTTAGCTGCTTACGTGAGCTTATACGTACTAGGTAAGAAATTGCTTCATTGCGGCTACTTGATCTTCTCAACACACCCAATTCAGTGTCGTATAATGTTGCCATTGTTTTATGGAATTGAATGAACCAGCACACCCAATTCAGTGTCGTATAATGTTGCCATTGTTTTATGGAATTGAATGAACCAGCACTCGAGAAAAGATGCTACCCCCTTTCAGGGGGTGAACTTTCTTCAACGGAAAATAATTTGGCAGTCGTTGGGGATCCATCCCCCTCCCCTGACACAAGATCTGGACATACTACCAGTCAAATTTTACTCCTTCAGTTGTTAACGTACAGCTGGGTTGTCCAACTGCGTAGAAGCCCCTTCTCTGAAACAATAACGAACGGTTTTGATTACAGCTGGTTCTATAATAGAGGTTTTATATTCCATGTCGTGCAAATTACTTTACCATCCTGAATTTGTTCATTCCCTAGATTAAAGGTTACCTTTGCCTACATGTACTTGTGCATTTTTAGTAACATACATGTATATAGCTGTTCTTCCCCAAGTAAGCTACTGTGCATCTTGATGTGCCAGTCTAGGTTTGTACATACACAGCTTGGGAAAACGATCTTTCCAGACATTCTTAATATTGCAACCATGGATATAATTTCTATCCATTCCAATTAATCTCTTTCAGTTTTGGAAGTTGTGGGCAAGTCATGGCGAACGGCGGTGACCATGATCGTCGGCATGCTATACGCAGTCGGGTACTTTTTCATTGCAACTGCGGCCATGTATCTCAGGGAATGGCGCTCTCTGTCGCTGACTCTCTCTGTCACATCAGTGACTTTGTTCGTGCCAATGATGTAAGTTTTGATTATACGGTAATAGTAATAGGTTGTGCCCGAATTACTTGGCTGAGGCTACAATTTACACACGAGTCTAGTCTATGATAGTGGGACTGAGTCGTGTGTAATTTCAAGCCGCAGCCAAGTGATTCGGACGTAGCTTAATAGGCCTATGTGCTTGGCTGGTCTTAAATGAGAATGGAGGCGACTAATGCCCAACCCGCAGGGAGGGCATTATCAGGGTTCTGTCTCCTCAGCCGTTCTTAAACGTTAGTTTAAGACCGGCCAAGCACAAATGTATTCCCATTTATAAACACTTGTTTTAGTCAGAGTCAAAAGAAGGCAATATGCGATGGATTACCAACGATTTTGTGACAGAATTTTACTTTAATTTTCCCAAACGTCCCGTTCATTTCATGGCATATTCCTCGTGCAAGTTGTCCAATTTCCTCATATGGACTTGGTGCGCGCCCGTCGAACAACGTGCACACAAACTCTTGACCAATCAGAATCGATTAAACGGTCTCGTATTCAGGTGCCAGCTCGTGATTTACGCAGCGGGCATTACCTTCTCAGAGGGCATTATCAAATGCTAATACACGGTCAAATTGTATGTTGTTGAATAGAGAGACTGACTGAGGTGTTTAGGAATTTGCTTTTATTAACTTAAGCAATTGAAATTTAAGTGAATGATAGACAAGAACGGAGCGAAAAAAGAATTCAATAGATTACTACAAGAAGAAGATAATTACATAAAACGGAGCCAATACGCGTAAAAAGACCCAACATGTCCAAAAGAAATTGTTGTGCATTTAAACGTATAACACAAAAGCTACGATGACTGTTGTATTCTTATAAAACATTTTTTATAAAGACGACTTAAAATCAAAGCTATGTTTGCTCCTCGCGCGTTATCAAATCACTGTTTCTCTGTGTAGATTCCTACAAGAGTCGATTAGATGGTTGGTTTCTAAGGGCAGGATCGATGAGGCCGAAGCAGTCGTTCGGAGGGTGGCCAGATTCAACAAGAGGACTTTGCCGGATGTGCTATTCGATAAAGAGGACATCGCGAAAGAAATGGTATGGGATGTTTCAATAATTAAATCGAGAGTACTGAGTGGCTAGGTTCGGATCGAGGGGGGCAATTAGCCGTTGAGGCGTTTGCAGTGATTTTGTATTTCCCTTTCTTACAGTCTGATGCAATTCATTTTCTATTTTCTTTTAAAGGAAACAAAGAAGTCATTGATCCCTCCCTCAGCCATTGATCTGTATAAAACGCCCAACATGGCCGTCAAGACGCTTAATATGCAGTATAACTGGTGAGTAAAAGAGACCAGTCAATGTTGTACGAGTCACTGGTTAAAAAGGTTCCTTTTTCCTGCTCCATAGGGACACATAAAGTTTCTCCAACTGATAAGTTTTCGAGACAGCTTGAAACTCAGTCAGTTTCAACTTTGAAGATGATGTTTTCTTTTGACATTTAGGGGTTTTTTGGACCAAATTCTTAGGATTTTTGGGAAGAGGAAGGAAAGTTGAACTGAATCTGTGTAATTTTGGAAACTGTTGGGCAATTTCAGTGGGATAAATTGCCTTATTTCTGTCTTGTTCGCGTACTAGCGTCAGAGTTGACCATCTATTGGAAAGACTTCGCCAGAGTTTGATCATATGGTGGATACTTTGACCAATTGTGTTGGGCAATGATTAAATTCATGTTGTGCGAGCCCGGTGCTGTTTCAGGAATAATTCCTATGAATTGGTCAATATAAATGTGGAAAGTTTTTTATACAATTCTTGCTGCAGGTTTGTCAACAGTTTGGTGTACTTCGGGCTGTCACAGAGCACTGGCGATCTCGGCGTGGACGACTACTGGGCCTTCTTCGTGTCTGGAGCCGTGGAAATCCCGGCCCTGGTCTACGCCACCTTCGGCGTGGAATGGATTGGTCGCAAATGGAACACGGGGGTGCTGGAGTTGATCGGCGGCGCAGCCTGCTTGGCAACTATCTTCATCCGTAAAATACAATTGATATATTTCCGAGGGTCCAACGCGAGTATCCGAATCCTCCTCGATTCTGTCGTGAACTATACACAGTTTTATTACAGAATGTTTGTACTTGTAGTCTTTGAAAGGGTGGGAACCGGTCCTTCCTTGCGTTCCCTTGTCTGAGGGCGCATACTATACCCAGCCAACACTGGAGTCATGGCCCAAAGGTGGCCCAGATATGGCAGGATCAGGCGGAAACGGTTGGCCCAAGCCGGCTTGCCACAGCTGGCCCAACTCTTGCCAGGGCCGACTGCTGCCGGGACTGAGCCAGGTCAGTTATTGCTCACCCGGGCTGGATCTCGGCCAGATGTGAAATGTCAGTGGTGGCCCAGAGCTGGCAGCTGGTTGGCCCAGAGCTGGTTCATTTCATTTCAGCTCGGCTAATATGCCACTATTTGCTGTGTTCACGTTTGTTACTTACGAGTACTGACGATATGACGAGGCAACAGAATTTCCCAATGTTTGGCCCTCTAACATTCCTTGCAGAACTCTATGTCCACCCAATTCAAACACTAATTCACTACCCATTGAGTGCCGTTCAGTAATTTGGTTTGCTCGGACACTTCAATATCCCAAATCGTGAAAGAAAGACCATTTGAGACCTAAAATAATGTTGACTCTATGAAATGACAACTTAAACGTGGTCCAATATTAAGTGATGATTTCTCCTTTTCATGGTCATGTAGTTCCATTTGGTAAAGGACAAGGATGTTGTCTCACTGGATGTCTCAGCTGCTGACGACTTATCTCACCAATTTTCTGTCCCCCATGCAGCCGTTGGTATTTGGAGGACCGTCGTGTCCATGATTGGGAAGTTCTGTATCTCCGCCACATTCAGCATCATATATCTCTACTCGACAGAACTGTTTCCCACACCCGTTCGGTAAATACTCCTTAAGCCTGTGGTTTCCATAAGGTTGTAACAACCGTCGACACGACACAAGATGTCAAAATGAACGGAGAGTCGTTGACAGAATGGCGTCATTCGACAGAAGGTTAAGTGAAACAAAATGGCTTGCGGAACTCCAAAAATGTTCATAGGAATTTTTTTTTTGGTAGTGATATGGAACGCCGTTGCTATCTGTGTTAGTATCTATCGTCGGCTTCGTTAATTTCACCACTTTGTCGGACAGTTTCGCCGTTCCATTCAATGATTTCAGCATTCCATTCACCAATTTCATCATTCCTGTTGATTTGGTAATTTCACAGCCCAGAAGTGCGATTTTGCTATTGATCAAGCAGTCAATTAATTCCCCAACGGCACAAGTACATTTCGTAAAATTAAGAACCACAGAATTAAAAATGGTCCCCTAAGTGTGTATTACCGGAGACTTTTCGTTCATGGTATCTGCATCTCTGATTCACAAGTTAAATCCCCTCTTGGCCTTTTTATTCACGATATAATTTGTCATACAAGTACCCGTAAATATACTTCATCCAACAGGGCTGTTGGACTGGGGCTGTGTTCCGTCGCAGCTCGAGTCGGCGGGATTCTCTCTCCTATCATCCTGCTCCTGAGGAACCTCGTGTCCGATCTGCCGCTCATCATTTTCGGCTCCTGTGCCCTTGTGGCAGGGATTTTGGCGCTCTTCTTGCCGGAAACGCGTGGCCAGCCGCTGCCTCAGACGCTGAAAGAAGGCGAAGAAATTGGAAGGTGGGTGGTTTGTTGCTGTTGCTCGAATCGTTTTCACTAATTCATGGGATAGGATCACGCGCAGCAAAGAAAAAAAACTGATGATCCTGGAGGGGATTCCCGAAATGTTCTATTTCTGTAAGCTTTATAAGGTGATTTTTATAAACAATGGAGCTGTTTTCCAAATCTTCATTTCAACTTGTGAATGGTTGATGACCACATTTTCAGTGCCGAGTAAGGTCAAAGCTGGTAAATGTTCAGTTGGTACATTTCTCTCCATTGGCTTGTCAATAATGAATAGACTGATCGCGCCCATAAGGTCACGTGACCCATAGTGGGTTAAAAAAAACCCCAAAATATGGCGTCCTCCTTTAGCAAAATAAAGCTGACGGTCGGTACAGTACAGTACTAGGCTACACCAAAACTCAGATTTAGCTTCAGTAAATATCACTTAAGAATACTTTGGTATTGGAAGACACCATGTTTATCGATGTTTGATAACCACCATAGGTCGCGTGACTTAGCAGGCGCAATCGGTCTATTGATGACTTAATTTAACCCACAATATATTGTTTATGTAGAAGAAAATAGTGCGTTTAAGTTGCCGTCAAGTTTCGGAGGACAGTTTATTTTGTTTCGATTGTTTACAAAATTAGTTCAGAGGTCTGTTGACTTTGTGATACAGATGTCGCTGCATGGGTGACAACGCCTACGGAGAGTCCAGCATTGAACTTGACGATATGGATGTCAACGGAGAGGGCGTCTTTGCGATTTCCAACGCAGCTTTTGATCACGGAGAGAAGAAATATCGCGACTTCTCACAGCAATTCTCCAAAGGAATGCATGAGAGTTCGCATATGTAACGGAAGAATTTTTCACCCGTCACTATAGCCAGGGAAAAAAAGAAAAGAAAAGAAACGAAAGAAAAAAAACCCACCAAACTTTTTTTTTCATTCGCTGACGTACCGGTACCGTATTACGGTAACGAGCTAGGGGTTTGTATGATACCGTTCTATGGTGGTTGCAGTAAAGGACTACACACAACAGTAACCTTTTCATTAATTCATATTCTTTATGTGACTGAGAAGGATGTGTAGGTGTGTATGTGTACATAACCTATAAGAACTTTAGAGCTTTGGACTATAGAAGCCAGCTGAAGTAAGTGTCCTTGTATCTAGTCATTTGTAGTAAAATATTTTGTCAATGTCTTTATGATTGGTAACCGAGTTATTCGGATTTGTTTGTATTTTTTTATATTGTTTAAACACGGCGGCAGTTTATTACAAAATTAGGTAGCTTGTACATATACCACGTTTCCTATTTCACAAGGGGTGACTTTCAGGCAAAACCATTGGAACATGCATATACAGACTGCTGCAGGATCAAAATTTGACCAGGGAAAGGGAGTTACGGAAATTGACGCCTGAAAGTAGGTGATCAGTAGTTCTCTTTTCTGTGAATTGCTAAAGAACCTTGGGTTGGAGATAAAAACAGAGAGACGTGGTGTCAAAATTTGTAGAAATTACGCTAATAATGTAGGCATTAAAACGCCTGTAAATTAGACTCCCTCTAAGCGGGATCAAAGTATTCCACTTTCCTCTACATTAATGCAATATGCATTTTATTTACGACGTTCAGTCCATGTCCTTACGAGTACCACATAAATCATCGTCTCAAGACGAGTCACCAGCCGTTTGAGCAAACGGTGTCGATATTTTTCCTTTCATTTTTCAAGCATAGCGGCCCAATAGGGAGTTTAAAAAGCTGTGTATGCTTCATTTGTACCTGTAACATTTTCATTTGAGTATCTATTGGTTGGGGCAGGGGGAAAGTGCCCCCTCCCCTGACAGAAAACCTGAAAGAAAACTTCATAGGTGAGTATCAAATATTAGCATCAAAACCCCAAAGAAGTAGCGCCACAAAATAAAAGCACGGATGTCGGGTCCGTGAGTAAGAGGCTTTTGATATTTTCTCTCCCCAACTACACGTTGAATGAGCTTGAAGCCACATTTGCTTTAGAATTTGACTGCCCCTCTCCCACACACACACACCAAAAGCTGGATACGCCACCGGACATTGGTAAATATTAATCGGTGAAATAAATACAGAAGAAATATATGGCTTATTTCTAAGAACCGCCATGTATGATAAACTACACTTTAGAAGGTCCAGGCAATGTTATGTTTTCACTGCAAGCCTTAAAAATACACCTTCGTGTTTTGATTGACCATATACTTTCAGTTATTTTTACTAAAAGGGATTTTGGTGCCCTTTTGTTTTCTACGCTATAATGCACATATTGGCATAATATTGAGCATGTGGCACCAATTTGTGCTGTTAAAAGTTTTTCACATTTTGATGACCCACATTTTCCTTGGTGGTTTATTATTGTTGAAGAAATCAACAAGCAACCCTTTCCCAAAGTTTTTAAAAACAGATTTCGGGGTTCAAATTAAATGGCTAAGCGTTATCCTTTCAAAACTCTTCACATGTTTTGTAGTCAAACTGACAGCAAAAAGTGTTTGGAAAAAAAGAGTTTGATGGTTAAATAAAGTTTAACCGCAGTGCTGATCAAAGTTTTCAATGCATATAGACTGACGAACAGCTTTAGCCCATTTAAATTAGGGTAGGACGTATAACTTCCAAACGAGAATATAGTCTAGAAATGTTTGGTAAATGGAACTTGACATAGGCGTTGATTTCCAAATGGTTGAAAACGAAGAGAGTTGTTGAACAAAGAAATGAAGAATTCATCATAAACAAATACACCTGTTTGGCCACAAAAGGACAGCTGTAAACATTCCCTAAATTTCTCACATCTTCCCGCCAGAAAACTGTAAACATTTGCCTTGAGAAGTATCCGGGGAAAAGTACACAAAGTTGTTTCGAGAGTCATGCCCTAGAAAATACCTTTTAGACCTCAAAAGTCATCCGTACAAAACCCTTCTTACGACCAAATTTACCAGACAAGTCAAGCCCTGCGTTAAAAAAAAAGAGATCAAACAGCCGTCGAACAAAATTGTCTTGAATGGACAGAGCTAATGATAATTTTTATTGTTCATTGTGTATGATAACTTATCAGTCATGCTGACTTCGTGCTGGGTCGATGCCGCTGCAACGCTACCGCGGCTTCCGTAAGCATGAGATGCGTCTTGTTCCCAACCTACCGACCTAGCAGGGTGCACTGCACTAATTAAAGCCCCCACTGATACAGTGTAAAATCAACAAAGCTCTGCTAACATGCAAGCCGACATTACTGGAGTTTGTCAAACAAAATAATCTTTCCATTTCTTCTCAATTTTTGGTGGTTGGCCAATAACATTTTAAATATTGCCCTCCCCCCAAGAAAAGAAAACAAATTCACCCAATTAGTGATAGTTCCGAATCCCATGCCTGCGTGCAGCCAGTTTTCAAATGATATCCCTCCAATGTCTTGGGCACAAGGGACCAATTTTTCAAGCGTAATTTTGTCAACTCTTCCCTCAGATAGAAGCCCCCAAACTTGGGGTGTTAATTGATCCTGGCCTAGGCCTATTTACACATTGCCACCATCGTTTTCGGCCAAACAATCTCCTTTTCAGAGGAGCTGCAGGGCACTTTTCTTGCTCGGGACAATTCTGCTTCTCCAGTCGAATATTCCTAGAAAGAGTGGACAACGGTCTGCTAAGAGTGTAAACGGGTGCACTAAACTAATTCAAGCTCCATTGAAAAAAAGTGTAAATTCAAAAAGTTTGGATCCCCATGGCAGGTAACTAAAGTCCTTGAGGTCTCTCCAACAGAAAGCAATGTATTGTTTGGTCCTTTAGAATTTCATTTGATTTTTAATTTTTGGTAGGTTAACCAATGAATTTCTTTTAATTATCCGCCCAAAACAAACTCACTTTCATAAAAGTGAATGTTTCCAAGTCTTCTCAGCAGCCATTTTTCAAATGGCATTCCTCACCTTTCGGAGGCTGATCTTCTGACAAATTGTCAATCAATCACATTTTTGTCTTCTTTGCCCCCAGATGGGTGCCCCTGAATCTACAGAGATGATCCTGGGTCATACTTACACAATTCTACAATTTCCTGGCCCACACAGACCCCTCTTTTCGAAAGAATCTGTAGGGGTCCTTTTTAGCGCCTCCGCCTGGCGGAGAATTTTCCTTAAATTAGGACACTGCACCCAAATAGGCTGTGGACTAAATATGCTCTTCGACAGCGCCCCAAATACGTAATGTACGTTGAAGCTGTGGTGAACGGCAGCTAACTTTCTTAACACAAGAAGCTGGGTAAACCCGACCCCAATCAAGGCTATAACTCGGGAGGATTTTTTTTTACAGCGGGAAGGCCCACATTTCAACAGGGAAGCTCCCAAGAGGCATGAAGACTAGCTCTCAAGAACCATTTTTCCCAAGGAAAGTACACTGTGTATCCCAAGGCAGTTGCGTAATAAAAAACAATAGTAATAAAAATTTACGTCAGTATTACTTACTAAGAAATTCTGTTTGGCATTTCATATCAAACAATATAGGCCAACAACACAAAGTTACATATAAATATCACAGCATAAACGAGAAAGAAATGTGTAAATATATTTTAAAGATACACTGTAACGATAAAATACAACCCACAGATTGCTACTAGGGTTTTGGGTAATAAAAAGAGAGATTTTTTGTGGTGACAGGTCCGATGACATCGCCGTTGGCGTTCCGTATGTTAATTTAAAGAAATGTGTGGATGCTGCTGCAGGTACAAGACTTGCATAACACATTGCTTTATTTCTTCACTTTAATACGATTAATTTCATCTGACGGGTTCGTTTCATTTTATGCAACATCAGAAACTTATAAAGGTTTGCAACAGTAATTGGTAACAAAGTTATTAGTGATCAGCTGTTGGTAACAACAGCTGATCACTACTGAATAACTTGAACGCTCGCTCATGAACCACCCTGTCCAATTTTGACTAGTTCAGACAGGTCCAAAAACACAAAACAGATTATACATGTAACAGTCACAAGAGAAGGAAATTCAAAGTTTCACTTTGATTTACACAACATTTATCAAAAAGCAACATCTTCTAACATTTGTCAAAATACAACTGATTATCATTCTTAATTAAAAAATATTGTACCTGGCAACTCTCTCAAGTGATTCGCTTTTGATCTCGACAGATGGTACATATACAGACGATTGTTTGTAGCATAATGGTTCGTGTAAGGTAAAATATAAGAGTGGGAGGGTACACGAGGCAAAACTAGATCGTTCAATATCAATATCATGCGCAACGATAATGTCTTTTCTATTGGAAACACTGGTAGCAATGTCCCTAAAGTATTTTATAACACGCCATTAAAACAGCAAGCTGACTGTTCGTGCGCTGGCCAGTGACATCATTCAGACAAGTCCATTCATGCCAGCCTGTACACGTACGTCGCGTATAACATCAAACAGCCGTTAAATACAATTTTTTATGAATGGAAAAGCCGGGGGAAAAAGATGTATTAGTTCTGTTTGGTTTATGGTGTATATCACGTGGACTGGATGTAGTGACGTATCATTCGCAATGGCTGCGTGTCGGGTCATGATTTTTACACGCCCACTCATCTAGTCTAGTTCCGAGCCTACCGACCTCGCCGCGGTCCGCAATTCAGTGTCTGTAGTGTCATATTCAACGGCACTGAGATCCGACTGTTTCCAGTGTATAAATTCTAAGGTGGGAACCTGGAACGACAAAGCGCTGGGGATCTGGGTAGATTTGGGCTACACATATCTGGTCGGTCAGGAAGCCTCAAAGCCCCTTAGAGTAAGTCAGAGGTTCAAAACTATCCCCTACACAAGGGGTAGAACAAGTGCGGAATTCGGCGTTCGAGCTGCAGAAACCGTCAAGGCAGTACTAGGAAGTGAGGTAACGTGGACATGCTTTTGTTGCAACGTTTATAAGTCAACATGCACCGGGCCTGCGACCTTGGCTTTATCTGCTTTGAGCATTTGCCTTTCTGGAAATATGTTGGAAAATATGTTCCCTTAGATTAATGTGGAGGCGACGGCAACGTGCGTTGCACGTTTAAAATAACATTGTTGTCACGAGATATAGTTATAGGTCAGTAAAATAAGGTCAGCGTAGCTGGATAGTTAGCAGTTGTCTCTGTTATCCAACGATCGAGTTGCACCGGTTGCAATGTAGTTGGAACAGTCCAGTGTTTGTGATTTTTTGTTCGTTTTGCATGCCCATTGAATGCAGAATGTGCTGTGCTGTTTTCAACCGATTTGTAGCGTTGCCCGTAACACAGTTTATTTTGATTTTTAGCCTCTTGGGCCTTGCTTGAGAGCCTGGTTTTCACCTCAGATTCAACAATAAGTGAAATTTCATCAAACTCACAAAAATCGCAAGTGTGTGTATTAATCGCTACAAAGTTCAAATGAAATTCTGTTTTGGCGTAATTTTCCGAATTTTTTCCCGAGGTGCACAATGAACTCTTTCAAAATGCACGGAAAGTAAGAAAATGTTTTCTTACAAACTTGTAGTTGTGAGTGGAGGTAATTATTAGCTATCAGAATCTAGCAACTTCAGAGATATTCTTATATATTTATTTAGAATTTCCTGAGACCTGTTCCAGTGCGCCACTTTAGGGAACACGCAGCTGAATGGCACTTTCGGCAGGAAGCAACCTTTTGTTTTCGGACTAAGTTTCAGACACTGAAATTGTTCACATAAGTTCAACAGAGCGTATTATGAAGGGAATAACCGGTATTCAACTGAATGATTTTTTTTTATTAAAGAGGTTTGGCAGGGGAGCACAATTTTGAAGACCCACGGGATATACTGGAACGCTTAACAAGTCCTCTCTGAAATTGTCCAAGAATTAAACAGTGCTTGTTTCCCACAGGTTTAAAGGGAAGCTGCAATGGATTTCTTGCCATGGAAACCTCCAAAATGCACCTTTGTTCCAGTTACCGTCACGCTGAATCATTTTGTTTCACTATTCAAAGCGTGTGTTCCTGCCTGGTTGGTTCTATACCGATGGGTTTGACCATATTCATGAGCAGAATTATGATGTCATCCCAGGAAGAAACTCTCAATGTTACATTTTTTTGTGCACAAAAACTTGATTTTTGAATAGATTTTGCTGGCTTAAATTTTCTTCTCCTTGGTGATAAATTGTTGTCTAAGTACACAGCAGTGAGCAAGAAATCAACCCTTTCTCAGAAATGTTTTGATGAGTGAATTCAGGGTTAACAATTTTGAAGAGAATATACACTGAGCCATGTCTTCCCTGAATGAAATCACAGCAACAGCGCCCTCAGTTGTCTGGGAAGGCATGGCTAATTTTAAATGGTTGAAAAAGTACACCTTTTTAATGCATTTAACCAAATAGGGATGTCAAATTATTTTTTATTGACTGAGCGAGAGTGTACGGTTGCAAGGAAGCCGTTACGTGTCTGAAAAAAAACTTCATTGCAGCAGCACTAAGTTGTTCATTCCACATAATCATTTTCATCCAGACAATACGAATTCATTAGCCTCAAAAGAATTTTGAAAAAGGCAGTCTTTCGTAATAGAAAGAATTTTTCAAACTGTCGTGTATCAAGTCCATGTACGTATTCAATTCATATGTGAAGTCTGTTATTCTGGATCATATCGTGCCAACAAACTTTCAGAGTTCAACGTTTCTCCTGGCTTGAAGGATATTAACCCTTCCGTCAGGGCGCGCGTGGTACACCGGATGCTGGTAATACAAAATAATAAGCATTTATTTATTTGAGTTGTTGGAATCATGCATTCACACTCTGCTATAACGCTGGGAACATGACCTTTGTATGATAGCACACTGGCCTTGAAGCATCGTGTGAGCAGTCACCAAAAAAAAATCGCGCGCTTTATTACAGGGCCCGGCACCCAAACAGAGAGAAATGTAACGAAAAACATAATCCTTCTTCACGGGACTGTGAAGGCGCTTGTAGCTGAGCTGAAATGACAAGAAGAATGTATGCAGTCACACCATGGCCGTTGCCAGGATTTTTTCCGAGGGGGGGGACATTTTCCCCGTTGGGTGGAAAATTTATGAGAATTGATTTTTGATTAACCCATTAAAGGGTGGAGGGCCGATATTTTTAAAGCAAATCCGTGACTTTTCATCCCATTTCCTCTCTTTTTTCTACTTGTTTCGTTTTTTCCAACTTTTTTTTTAATGTTCCCCCATTTTTTTCAAAGGGGGGCAAGTGCCCCCTCTTGCCCTCCCCTCGCGACACCCCTGAGTCACAAAGTCACTCATACATATAGCAATCAGAGGGGGGAAGGATGACTCTTTGTGCATTTTACAATGATCTTTGCTAATAATGAGTTATAGGCTTATCTTTTACAGATTCATTTTGATTCCAAACAACCAAAAATCAAGTTAATTTGCTAAACAGATCAAGTTCACAATCATTACCTCTTCGTGATGTTAATGTTCACGTGTCTCTGCATGAAATGACCGTATGGGTTAGTAGGGCACGGGGATATGCGTACATCCTCAGAGAAATAATCACGAATCCACCGTGATTCATTTTTGTAAGGACTTATACAGTGCTTCATTACGCAAGACCCTCGAAGACGCCCACAGCCAATGACTACCTTTCCATCTTCATTCAACTTGACCCACGTCTGGGACTACGGAACATATAATCCGTTCCTATTCCAACCGATTCCTGACGACTACCACGGGCCGCACGGGGTGTATTTTGATTTTCTTTTTTAAGTGTAAAAGCTCAATCGTTGAGATTTTCACTTTGTTCTTATGTTGTTGAAACATGGTTATTGTAACCTCATCAAAAGGATGGTAGAGTTTTCTTGTATACATTGGTTGCGTCCAGAAGTCAGTGAGGTATATCAAAGCAAACAGTAGCATTATAATAATTGTGTCGAGGATCATAGGGGTAGACGCGTCGTCCAACGTCACGTGGTCCACAAAGCAAAGAGTGAATCCAAGAACTATGTAGTGAGCTGTGCATGCAGCCTCGTGCAAAAACGAAACCAAATGCACCAGTCGTTAAAGTGCAACTGTAATTCTGCCATGAACCATTTTACCAAAGTTCAAGTTCGCTCGATGAAGCATCAGCAGGCCTTTAGGAATAATAATTGTTGCGGGGCGTCAAAAATATATGAAATGATCAAACACATGCATCGTGCATAAAGAACCGTTGCCTCGAACTTAGTCATTTTGTGCGGTACTGGTCATTTCGATCAGTTTTCATATGACCATTCAGTTCAGATGAGTATGCGACATGTTTGTGTCTTTGAACGCACGACTTGCTTGTATTATATCCAAACGGCGTCCGAATCTTACTCGCAAAGAATATAACCAGAAGGCAGTAATTTACAGTTGCAGTAGTTCATTAAACAAAATATAGTTGGAGGGGAGCTAAATTATCCAACACTTACATTTCATTAATCGAGCCCAAACAGTGCAGAGTTGTCCGCTGGTAACATGCCTAAAAAATAAAAGGAACCTTACACAGCCAACGCCCAGTCTCAAATCCACACTGGGCTAAACTGCAAGAGGGTTTCAAAGGAAAGTAACAAGTCAGTTCAACAAAGGAAGTCCCAGTTACACACTAAAAACAATGGCTAATCTTATGTGGCATTCCATTGTGTGGCTACAACCAGGGGCCCATGACCGCGGCCAGGCAATGGTATGTAAGACATTTAATGAGGGCTGCTGTGGCTGGCACAAAAATAACTTTGATTGTTCAATATTCATTTCAGCTTCAGGCGTTTGATTCACAAGAAACAGCCACGGCAAGCGGGGTTGCCATTCGGAGGGAGAAGCTTTGGAGAGGATTAAGAGAGAGTCATTGGCTTCAAATGCAAAGATATCACAAATAGTTTTCAGTTGCCAAACAGCTTAGAAAATCAAATATATCGAATCAAATCAAATAATTTTGTAATAAATAAATTTTACACAAGCATGTGCACTTGTAGGAAGGCAAGAAACTTGAACAGTCCAAAAGTTAGAGTTAAATAACGCACCAACCATGGTCGTCATTTTCTGCTGATTCTGTTTAAATGCATGGTATGTTTTGTTCAGGTTTTTAAAACTATTTTCTTTGATGAGTGTAAGAATAACCTTTATGCCGATCGAAAACTTTGTTTTTGGTTAGTTGGCTCCTTAATAAAATTCTTCTTGTCAGGTGTGCGAGCGAAGAGGGCGTGGTTGGGGAATAATCGCGCACATAATTATGGGAGTTGTTTGTGGAGAGTTCTGAAAATAGGAAAATTGTGAGGTTGACGGGGAGATAAACCAAATCTGATTTTCTGAAAATCAGAAAACAACAGCGACCGAAGCATTCGTGCAAGAGACAGATATTGACTATTGATAATTACAAACAAAATATGTGGACTTTGTATTATGACGATACAATGAACAACAGTACACAAACTAAGGGCTTGCTTCCGCAAACGTGTTAAGGGTCCACGTCCTTCAGCGTGAAGGTATAAGATGGAATTTGGTATCATACTAATTATGGATTGCCAGGCAAAAGCTTTATATATAAAATGCATGCATTTCACACAGAGTGCGGGTGTCTATGATCCGACACTGCTGTTGCTTTTGTGGTATATTCAAACGGTTAAAGGTTGCCCTATTTTTGAGAGTTAAGTTACCGTGTATGGTCAAACTCAAGCAACTTAAAACGGAGAACGGCTACAGAGACGATCGGTGATCGGTAAATGTTTCGCGTTTTTACACAGGCTCGGAAACACCTAACTACCTCACTTCCTTGAGAAGCAGTCTGGGGAAAGATGGGCAGACTGTCGTCACCAGCTTCACGTCAAGGTAAATTGATCGACACAAACAGGAAAACTGAAAGCAAAACTTGGCATGTCTCATGTGTAATGGACATTGAGGATTTTGGGGGTGGGTGGGTGGGAAGGAATTACATCAACGGATGTACGCTGTTGTTGCTTATTGCTGTCGTAATAATTGTAATTATCAATGGTGCTGCTACTGTCGATGATACGCTGCAGGAGCCTGCTGTTGCTGCTGAGGTTGCCATTGTTTTCTCGCGTTTCATTCACTACTTGTTTGTTTTCAAAATCTCGAATTTCTCTTTTCAGGCAGGAAAAGTGGCAACGATGGCGATAGAAGGGATAAATCTCGCAAGGCTGTCAAACGGTCTTCAACGGGGGAGCCCAAACAATCTATTAGTAGAAACAGCCCCCCAAAGAAAGCGAGGACCTCACCGAAGGCAGCGAAGCCCTCCAAGACTAGCTCCCCCTCCAAAAAGAGCAAAACTCCGGCACGTGTGGTTGCCAGTAAGCTGAAAGGGCGGGCTAAGGCCAGTTCCACTAAGAAGAAACCTAATCAAGGTACTAGACAATATAGCCAGTGCAGCTCCTAAAGGGGGATGGGGCATCTCCAGGCCGATTTTCCAGTTTTTTCTTCTAATTTTATGAACATGCTGAATTCAAAGCATACGATGTGTATATACAAACCCAGGCCTACTCTAATTTAACCTGCCTTATAGTCATGTTATGGCATCATATTTGCACATTATGGCAAATAAAATGTACATTGATGACATCATCGATAAAAGGACTCTCATGGAAAGTATTCAGGTATGAGAATCCTCCTTGGATGCGCAGATGTTGGATTTCTGGGGAAGAAAATTTGTAAACTTAGCCATGTATGCGACATCGATGTAACATTTTTAGGGTGTATTGTAGTCGCTCCATCTGGGACGAAAGGTCAGCCTTTTGTTTCACATAACTCCAAATACTGCAGAGCTTAACTCTATTTTACTTTGTTGTTCGTATTATTGTGTGGGGCTTGACCAGCAAAAGTGGTCGACGCCGGCGCAACATGATCTTCGCCATCCTTGCGTGCACGGGCGTGTCTTGAGGGCGAAACTCTCCCCTACATGGTACTTTGCACAATGCGGTACTTCCTGGGAGGAAGTTAGTTGTCAACCAGTTAGCCACGTGCTTTGGCATCAACGGCAGGTCTATAATACAGTGTATGATTATGCGGACTTTGACGGACACAGTGATGGTTATACCACTGCTCAGGCCTTTAGTGGACAGAAAGCCCTTGAAAATGCCGAAGAACTGTCAATCTTTTCAACCCATGTCTTTGTCAAATTATGTGCGAGGTGTGAATACTGGATATTTCTGTACATTATACCACGCAGGGGAAGTATTACTTGTCGAAGCCTTCAATTGTTGTATGCACGTGACCTGCTCCACAATTAACCAATCTGAGGAGTTTCTATCATTGACTTTTATCGTCAACGGTTACATTTTTAGAGCATTGCCCCGTGTGCCCTTTTGTTCTTTTCCGTTGTTTTTTTTGTCACTGTACCCTGTAGTAGTTGAAACGGCGTGATTATTAGAATTATCGGAAAGAATCCCTTATACGGACGCAGCTTGACACCCTGTGCATAAACCCTGGCTATGAGAATGGTCCAGAAAAATTTCAAGTGTTGTATAAGTGAATACCTCAATATTGTCCCTGCTATATTTTACTTCATAGGACATATAGTATTATTGCTTTCAGATGGCCAGTAGGTGACTGCAGGGAAAAATTGGTGCTGCCCGTTACAGAATTCTTTCTGAATTAAAGTATAAGTAGAAAGACCTTTCTAGTTGCTCGAAGAAATTGGCCAGTAACAGCAATCCGCGATTTAAGCAAAAGTTACAGTAATTATGACGGGGTGGGATTTCTAAGGAATTTTCTTGATTTCATTTTTTTTTTCGTCAGAATCTTTTTTGGAATCCATAAAATCCTGAGTTCACTATGAAGAGGATTTTGCCTATATAAAAGTTGATATACAGAGTGTATAAAAAAGGAAAGCCAACTTTAAATAGCGTTTGTTCTCAACTTTGAGATGATACCAAGTTTTACACCAGAAAGTGTAAAGCTTTGCCACAGTAACCATTTAAAGTTGGGATTCCTTTTTTATACACCGTGTCGAACAATTTGCCTCAAGGCAAACATATGTGTACTAGAGACCCTACGCTGTTATGGGGCGCTCGGAACCTGTGGTGATTATATTGTGGATATTTCATTTTCCTTCAACCTCACCGCTGGCATTTATGCATTGTGTGTGCTGTCTTTTTCCTTCACGTCGGCGTTTTAGTTAAACGCCCGCAACGACCTGCCCGAAAAACTCCCAGTCGAGGCAAAAGGGAGACAGTGAAGAAGACCAAGAAAGTGACAAGTGCCAAGGGAGCTACCAAGAAGGGGAAGACAGTGGCCAAGGCAAAAGGAGCGTCTGTCTCGAAGACGGTGAAAAAGCGTGGGAAAACATCAACGGAGACCAAGAAAGCGAGTAGCGTGAAGGAGACAAAAGGGAAAGGAAAGAAGGCAGTGATACACCCCAACAGCAGATTGACGCCGAACCTGAACATCAAAGTAGTGGATAAGGATCCTATGTTTGAAGTCAAGTAAGCTGTGCTTTTGCTATGCCCCAAACGTATTCTTTATTTCGTTTGTTTCTTGTCATGATGATGCATCTTTTCAACAGTGAAAACATCACAAATTGCGCACAAGCTACAGTGTCACTGTCAAATAGATCATCGTCATGGGTTGGGATATAATTCCATCTCTGTTCTTCGAATATTCTTAAAACTTCCTCTTAATAATATCCCTCTTTGTATGAACAATTCCTCTTTGTACAAAAAAATAATGATTTACTCTTTTCTGAAACATGGGGCTGATTTTTTCGCTCTATACTTAGCTTTCTTTTCAAATTCTCCTGAACGATGACAGTTTTCTGTAAAGAAAAGACAGAAATACCTCAGAATTCCCAGGTTATGTTGGATTCGACTTCGAACATGAAAAATGACAAAATGAGGAATTAAAAACACAAAGGGTTTTGCATGATACATGCATTTATTTTTTTGTCCGTCACCCAGGAATGAGACAGAGATTCCCAAGGTGTCAGATTACGTCAACTGTAAACGCTCCATCCGTGCCGTCTTGACCAAGGACAACGCCCTCTTGAAGAAATTGATCAATAACACCAAGGAGATCCCTTCCTTGTTTGTTATGAGAAGCGTGTGTCTGAAGGAAGACGCCTTGGACTACGCCCTCAAGACGGAGAACACCAATGCCCTGAAGCTGCTCATCAAAGAAGATTGCGCTTCCAAAGAACGCAAAGAAATGCCAGTTGGTATGATGAAACACCAAGGAACAGGAAGGTATGAAGAGTCTGGTAATCGCGTAGCCCTACAAAATTCATTATCACCCAGATGGAAAACCACTGTGATCAAGTCCATTGCTCTTAGGGATTTAAGTGTACATAAAGCAGAGGCTATATTTTCAGCCTGTGAGGTGTGAAAACCAACATTTTTTTAAAATGGTGTGGACTATCTACTGATTTGAATTATTTGTTATTCAAACCTCTTATTTCACAATACTGTTATCTTTTTTAATTACGTTTCTCTCCCAATAGATACAACTACCGAACGTTTGGTCATGCTGTGCGTGAAATCAACATGAGTAGAGGTGGCAGAGAGGGTAACAACGCCTTCACCAAGGTAACAAAGGACTGTTGACTTTTAACACGGCTCTTTCAGGATCATACATGAACGTTTTTATCCAAAGGGGTTACAGCTTACTCTCATAAAGCTATAATTTTAGACTTGTCCTTGCAGTCACGGCGATTTTGAAAAAAATTGCTTGTTCGAAATCACATGCTTTAAGTAGATTACTTGCCATGGTAATTCCAAATCGTTATGTAATGTGTATAAGGCCATTTCATACTTGATGCAAAGGCGAAAACAAATGCGAGTTTGGGGATGCCAAAATCAAATACCGCGTTTGCGAATCAGGAAAGATACATTTCAATTTAGAGATTGTCACTGAAAATTTTTAATGCCGTCAAAATGTGTGAAGTGTCTGAAGTGAGAACCAAGTGACTATACTGGACAGACGTTCCTGTGCATTTCCACGTGATCAGTCGTGGAAACATTTTCAGGTTGTCTAAAAAGCCTAAAGAAGGTGTCTTCACACAACTCCTAAATACCATTTGTTATCTTTCCCATGGTGAGTCAGTGGAGCACCCTGAATTGACGGGGGGGGTAGACTGGAATTTCCCCTCCCCAAAAAGGTCATAATGCTCAATCTTCCTTGCCCTCAGCTAGGCCACATAGGATTCATATATTAGAGCTACTATACGTTTGACCCTAATTATGTCTTCATTTTTCAGAAAATAGAATCATTAAATAAATCAAATTATTTGGGGCCCAACTTTGGTGCACCACTTGGTCAGTGGTACCTTGTCCTCTCATGATGAATACGAGTACTCAAAACACTCATGAACTTGCATGTCATTGTGTTTCAGTTTATCGATACTGAGAAAAAAAGGGCAAAAATATCGAGCCAGTCAGTAGGGAACATACTAACATATTACATTGTAATATATAATTTAATTTTGAGTGTACTATATTAATACAATATTATTACATCGTTGTTTCAGCACTTAATATTATAAGTGCGCCCTCCCATTGTTCCAAGGCATATTTTTTTGTTCTCAATCGTGCCAATATATGACAGTGTATTTACTATTCAAATGTCTTCCTGCATTTTTCTCCTCAGGATCTTGAAATTTATCCGGGGTTTTTTATGTATGAGGACCGATACGAAAAGGCTGTCCGGCGAGGAATGTCGCCAGACACGCTCAAACTGCTTTGCAGTTTGTATATTGCAGAAAAAAACCCAATCGAGGTAGGTTGTCTAAGCTCGTGCTAGTTCAGTGATAATTTGGATAAGGGACCCAGCGTTTTGATTTCCATTAGGTTATTCATTTTGATCAGACAGATAAAGGATAAAACACTCCTACCTATCAATAAGTAAATTGAAGTTAAGAGCATTTGCACAAGTGCAACAAAGGAGTAGGACACAGTTTGTCACTTGCCGCGAACAACCGGAAAGATCCAAACATTTAAGTCAGTCAGATACCTGACAGTATAAACCCATCTCCTGGAGATCTCTCATAATGGTTGTTTTATGTCAAAACCTTTGGATTTGACGCATAATATGGATAGGATCCATGTATTGTGGTTGCGATTTGCGAAGCAGTTTCCACTTCAAGTAAACTTGTGAGTAAAAACTATACACTTTTCTAATTGCCCATTGTTTAAAAATGTACCATTACATTCGAAATGTTTTCACATGTATTGTTAGAATAACACTTCCTATTTCTGTTGAGACAATTGAGGGGATCATTAGATTTGCGCTAATCGGTTAGCAACGGGACAGGAAGACAACAAAAGATTTCATTACTTTATTCAAACTTGATGTTTATTGCCATGCAAAACAGTGTGCCAGTCAAATCTTCAAGTTTTCTCAGTTTTCAACGCCACCACCTTCTCGTTCGATTACGATACATACATGTAGCTGGGCTCGGGGAATCATCGTTGAAACCGTGCAGTAAGTCAACTGCCTGTCTTGTCTCAGAATGTACACTTTGTGAGTTATCCTTTCCAGGAGGTCATTGAGATAGCTCCGCAAGAAAAAAAGTCCATGGCATTAGACCAAGTGACTTTGAAGGCCACTGTGCCGGCCGATTTAAGGCATTGACCCAGGTTCCCAACCGATTCATTCAAGAGATCTGTTAGCTCTCTGTGGACGAGTGCAATCTTCTGCTTATGCCTGAATTATCCATTCTGTTGTTGATGACAGCATAAAAAATCTTAACCAAATATGGCCAACCTAGTCATTGATGGAAATGCTACCCATTGACATTCTGTCGAAAGGTCTGATAAGAGTCCCATCTCTAATATCAATAAAATGCTTTTGCTATCTCTTCCCTTTCCCATTCCTAACCAGTTGGCACAATTCTGATTTAAAAGTGATCTTCTAAATGGTTTTATGAAATGTAAAACGAAAAAAAAATTAATCAAATAAGGCTGATACAAAAAAAACCCAGGAAGGGTGATATAACAATACATGTGAAAAGATTTCATCAATAATGGGCTCTTGGAAAAAAGGATAGTTTCTTTGAACTCGTCTAGTATAGGGTAAGATTCTCTCTAGGATGTATAATCGGACAATTTATATAGGTTTTCCCAAGTCGTCAATGAAAAAATTTCTGGATATCTTTACTCTCGAAAATGCAACAAATTTTGTCATCTGCTCAATACTTTCATTTAAAAAGTATGAAATGACTAGCGTCCTTCATCATGCCGTGAGGGCAGGCCACTATGTACTGGCGGGCGAGTTGATCAAGCAAGCAACTTCTGCTGGAGGGTATGGTTTCAACAAGCTTCACCAAGAAGTGAGTAAATCTACGCCGAGAAGGCTCGCCATAGGCTAGTCTCAAACCGGCTGTCAAAACCTCCTTCCTTCCCGTCCCTCGGATCTGAGCCGACTTTACTGATAGTCCCTATCAAATTGAAGTTTTTCCACAAGAAAATAAAAGGTCAAAGTTTTGAGTGACTGTAGAGGAAATTAAAATGCATGTAGTACATACATTGCATTGCATTTTGACTTGAAGTATTAAGATTTCATTTGAATGATGCGTATTTTGTTGTTTAAGGAAACCAGTGGGCCTATAAGTAGCAACTATTTAGCACACCGTAGCCGCAATTGTACATGAATTCCAAACATTAATTTTGATATTTTTCCAACATTAGGTTTTGCTGGCCACTAAGCCACAGCAGCTGAGTCCATTCCGAGCTGTGTCAGTGAATAAGAAAGCCACTGAAAATGACAAGGTCAGTGAATGAAACAAGCAATAATCTTGTATTGATTTTTATGACATGGTAAAGCAGCACATTTGCAGACTTCTACCGATATGAGCTACACAATTCAATCAAACTCCAGCCATTGTTTTTATGCAAATCAAAATGTGGTCACGGCGTCACTCTCTATTGTGGATAAGACCTCCAAGTTTTGAAATTATTTTCAAAAGTCCAATGAAAGGCCACCATAAACATCCCTCCCCGATTCTATGACTTCACAGATCACGCCTCTCCACTGTGCAGCCATCAACCCCAATCCCAAGATCCTAGGCAAGCTGTTGTCTCTCGCGCCAAACATGTATGAACCAGACAATGTTGGGTTCATGCCAATCCACTATGCCGCGGCTTGCGAGGGCAGTGGTCCTCTGGAACTGCTGCTCAACAGGTAAGATGACTTTTGTCTCAAAAATCTCAGTGTGATAGAGATCACTACAACAAAACAACAATCATACCTATTCATCAACAGCCGATCGCGTGAAATAATATGTTGCATTTATTGACAAATCCGACGACCAAAATAAGAAGGCATTACTACGGGGCTGTCCTGTTCACACGCAGGCGGTGCGCGGGCGTGAAATTCCTCCTTGGCCAGTAGGCAGTAGTCGATTGCCAAAGTGCACGCGCGCTTAGGTTGGGACAGCTAGCTGTGTGAATGGCCCCTCGGAGTGGCGTCTCGTCGGATTTGTCTATAGCTTGGTCCTGCATCAATGCGTTTGATATGCCATTCAAAAATGAGTTCCAGTGATCTGAATTCAGTTTATTATGTTGGGCGTGCAATACTGAAGTATGAATGTTAATTTTTCTACATGTTAAAATTTAATCCTTCCTTGCACTGTCATAGACCCCCCTCTGCTAAGTGGTGATCAGGAGTGGTCATAATGGCGTCGCGTCCATTCAGAACGAGTGTAACTTGCATCTCTTGTCTAGTCATAACCATTGAATCGGCGCTTAAACAGATTTAACCCAGTTAGGCATAAGGCAGTGCCTTTTATTTTAAGAATAGGCGTAATTTTTCAGCAACTGACCTGGTTCAATCATGTTATTCTTGCAGAGGAGCCAAAGCTGAAGAATTTCAGCCCAAGACGATGGTTACCCCACTCATGATAGCAGCGAAGTATGGTCGAGAGCAAAATATCGAAATACTCATCAAGAATATAAAGTCTGGTTAGTGCTATCTATTACACATTAAAGTTCTGGTACAAAGAACATGAAAATAGCGTTGATTACATGTGGGAAGGAATGTGTGTATTTCAAACACAGCTTAAAATTTTGCGGGCTTGATTGGTGAGGTATGTGGCTAGGATTTGTAACCCCCAAAACTGTGGTGGGGGGTTCGAACCCAAGAGCTGGTTACTTTATCCGTACTTGTTTCTCATCACATAGTAGGAAGACAGAGACGGTCATTGAGTTCGATTCATTTGTTCCGACTACCCAAGGCCGTTACGAAACAAGACTTAGTGCAATACAGAAACATTCGTTTCGTGGAAGTAGCAAAATATAGTGACGCCATGCTAATTAGTGACGCTCAAATCTATACTGTGGTTAAGTGAGCATTTTCTGAAATGAAACAAACTGCGAGGGGACAATTTTTTTCCGAAAAACTATACTATCTGTCTAAATTAAGCTTTCCAACAGGAAACGGATTAAGGATTCTAACCTCGGACATCCTCAAGGCTGATACCCTTTCTTTTACCCCCTACATTATACAAGTCTGCTTGACTGGACCCCCTTTTCCCTGTTATTTTTCCCATACCCCCCCAACGGACGCTGCTGAATCTGTTTAGGAACCATATTATTGTAATAGAGCGTTTATTAAGAGCTGTGGGTAGTTGGAGAGAGCTGTTTGACTAGTTCTAAGAGCCTGAAAGGCCAGCATCAAGCTCTATGCTTCCCAGGGACATGAGGCATTTAATTACTTTCATTGTACTAGCGCCTTGAGCACGTTGGTAGATCTGTGCACTCTACAAATCATCATTATTATTATTGTAGGTCCTGTGAACGTGGATAGCACCTTGATTACTGGTGAGGGTAGCCTAAATAACCATGATTGTTCACATTATTATAACATGGATATCGATTTAACTTATTCAAAACTTTAACTTATTTCACAATTTGAAATTGCGATCAACATCATGGTCACTATGATCGTGCTATTGGATTTTGTAGCATCAATCTTCATGAAAACATCGAATGTTAATTTTTAAACGTATGAATTGACAGTTTTTGGCATTTTATTTACATGACAGCTGCTGCCTTTTCCGAGAATGAACAAAGCAAGACGGTAGTGGACCGAAAGGATAAAAAAGGACATTCTGCAATTCATTTTGCTGCAGAGGGGGGTCACGTGGTATGTAAACTCGTGTTTGCGGTCGGAGCAGTTCATAACAGTATAGTTTATTGAGCGATTACCAATAGGTTTGGTTCAAACTGAATGTTACTCCCTGACATTTGCTTCGTGTACATTGTGTCCTTCTAGCTTGTGTTGCGGCCGTATTCTTTTGGAACTGTTTTGTGTGGACTGTCTAAAGGCAAAAGGGTGACAAAAGCACTCTCAAAAAGAGCCCATGCCTCAAAAATCCACTTCAACAGAGCGTAAGCGACTCTAAAAAGAGTTAAAACCACCCCCGGTAGAGGAAACTTTACGCTTTTGGAGGTTTTTTTATGGACTCACTCTTTTCAGAGCCAGGTTTTCACTGTTTTGCACTTAAAAAGTACGATAAACCCAATTCCCAGTTTCAGATGAATGTGAGTATTGACATGCCGTATCTAAACCATGGACATTTTTCAAATGCAAGGATTGTGTCCGGAGCTTGGTGAAGCACGGTGCTGACGTAGAAGCAATGGAGTCTGCGGTCAACAATAAGCTGACACCGCTCATGGTTGCTGCTGAGAGAGGACACTTCAAACTGGTTAAAGTCCTCATTGACGAGTTGGGAGCAGTTATTGAGAAACGAGGTAAAGTTGTGCCTTTGATCTTTATAATTCTTTTGAGCTTGGATATTCAGAGCTTTCTGTCAAAAAATTGACAAAGTATTGCAAAGAATGCAAGAAAGAAATAAAACACAGCAATCATTCACTACCAACCCGTTCAGTTTTTGTTTTACTATTCCCCTTGCATATTCTCCTTTAAGCGGAGGAGAAGGCTAAAGTGTGTTGCTATACCTCATACATATGCATGATCGAGAGCCGAATTTTCATTGGATCATGCATCATCACGTGCCATCCCCAGGTTTTACGCACACAGAGTAAATGCGCCTGCGTAGAAAAATAAGCACAAGGTGACCTATGTAACCTACGAGTTCTTCTGCGCATGCACCTTACAAAGCAATCGAGGAACTGTCGCCTTTGTTACACACATGTACAGAAAGATGTGCACATGAAAGGATGGTGGCAGACGTAACTGTCGATCAGCTTTTCCCGTGTGGAAATGGAGAATTTGTGGATAATAAAGGTGCCTCCTCTACTAAGAAATTGTCCACAATTTGGTATAAGCTCTTAACAATTACTACGATGCCAAAGGACCTAATATCTCTCCTCGGTCGAATGCAAAAAAATAAAAGTTTGTGAAAACACATACATCCTGAATGCGTTTTATTTCGCAGAGGTTTACTGAATATGTAAGACGCATAGTAAACCAAATACCGCGTGGTTTTATTTCGGTTGAATAGTCAAAACTAGCTCCCCGGGATGTTGGAAGTTGACAAACTAGTCCTCAAGGCAGAGTTTGTCCACTTCCAACACCTCATGGAGCTAATATCGGCTGTCCAACCTCGAATCAAATTGTATATGTAAACTACCCCTGGGACTTCTCCATAGGAGCTTCATACAGGCATACCTATGAAAAAAAAGTTGGTGGTAATCTACTGCCTAGTACCTGTGTCTTCAATCGTGGTGTGCGCGCCTTGTAAAGTTTCCAATAGGTAAAAGTAATCATCAATAATTGGGATCGATGTTGCTTGAGTAGGCCTTTTCCTGTAAAACACGAAAGTGACCAAGGAAATAATGCCAGCAAGTCGGGATGTTCGTTCAAACCCTAACAGACAATAGCGCGCGTAGCACATTATTCCATAAAAACGCATTTTGTCCTTCATTTTTGCAATAAAACACGACAATAAAATTGCTTACATGGAAAAATAACTGGACTATTCCCCCAGATAAGATCAAGCGCACCTCTCTGATGCTGGCCTGCATGAACGGTCAATACCCAGTCGCTACTCTACTCCTGAGGAAAGGAGCTGATCCTAACGCCAAGGACTCCTCAGGAAACTCTCCAGTCCACTATGCTGCTGCTTATGGCTGGTGGCACTGCCTCAAACTACTCCTCCAAGCTGGTGGGGATCCAAACACCTTCAACGACTGGAAGGTACATGTATAGGATGTCTTGGAATGTTTTACACGAATCAAAGTTTCAGTCAGTGTTTTGCACTGGCTCAAAATTTTAAAAAGAAAGGTGGTTTACCATTGCCGGTTTCAAGCTTCAAAAGAGGAGGCATCCAGTGTGATGCAACTGAGAGTATTTTCTTTCAACTATAAAAAACGCCCTCATGTATCGTTGCAGTGTAGGTAAACTACCATAGTGACCTTACAGTGAAGCTGTCCGCACACTCTCATATCAGGCATCACGAGAAAGACGGTGGTTTCCACCCCTTCACTGATGATTTCTGGATGCTTAAGTACCTTTCAAATTGGCAGCAAAAGTCTTTCTCAACCAGGTCATGTTTTTAAGCGGGAAGTACATGTCTTCAAATCATGGCAATGAAGAAGCTCTGTGGGTTTTGTCATTTTCCTAGGTCCCCCCACTGGGCGTTGCTTATCTGAAGGGCCATTTTGGATGCGCGGACCTTCTGCTCAAACAGCCGGTCGTGGATGTTAACTTCAGAGACGAAAATGGCGCCACCCTACTGCTGAAAACGTGCGAACAAAACATGACTGCAAGCACAATGGAGCAGTTGAAATACTTGGTCAAGAAAGGGGCTGACGTCCTTGCACAGACCATCAATGACCAAAATGCAGTAATGTGCTTTTGTACTTGACGTTTAAAACATTTTCTACTAAGTTTTTATACGCGTATAGATTTGATGTCATTTAAGACATCATGTTAATGTAGATATTTCAAAGAGGAAATTTGCAAGTACAAGTATAGACACGTTTGCTCTTGCATTTGACTGATATGGGATCACCGCGATCTGGTCTTGTTGAAAGTACTATTCTTTATCCCAAATCAATTGTACTCGCGAGTTCAGACACATTTATTATTACCTTTTTGAGGGTGCGTAGATCTCAACAAACAACCAAATGTGACCCACTCTGTGAAAATGAGTCTTAAGTTGCCAAAGCCACATTTTGAGTTTTCATTTGTATTCGAAAGAGCAAATGGAGCTTTTTGTTTTGATGTATCGCTCAGTTTGGCATCCTGATGGAAGTGGATTCTCCATGGTGAAAAATGCTGTTGGTTCCTATTGCTTTACATTGTGAAAAATTATTCTGAAGGACTTTTTACTCCAAAATGGCTCTGGCGACTTAAGACTCCTTCTTGCAGAGTGGGTCGCAAATGTGAATGTACATGTTAGAGCATTGTTATCTCCAGGAATGTATCTCTTTATGACACGTGCAAGGCATATGCGAGAGTGAATGCGAGCATTGAAGCTTCAAGCGTTAAGAATCTTGGCAAGTGCCCAGAGAAGATTGTAAAGATAGTCTTCAAGGGGAAGCAATTCAAGAGCATAATTTCACCATAAAATAATGTAACGGTGACACTAATTAATAGTCTGTTTACCCTTTAAACATTTTCTTTCCAGCTCCATGTCATTGCATTACACAACCAGCAGTCTGAAGACCAGATTAAGGTAAATAATCATAAAATATAAAAAGGATTCGACGAGACCATGTATAAAAAACTTGTTTTACCTCCTGGATGGACTTGCCGTCTCTGGGTAAAACAGGTTGCCAATGATGCCCGCTACTTTCTCGATAAATACCAGTAACGTTCAATACCATCAGAGAGAAATAATTTATGCTCAAATTTCCAAAACTCCAAATCGAAAAGTAATTGATAATGCTGAAAATATTTCAATTTAAAATCAAATACTTAAACTATATTCTAATGCGACGCATTAATAAGAAAAATGATTAATAGTCATATACTTTTCAAGATGTATTTTTTTTGGTGGTCGAGTGGTTAAGACATCTGCACTAGTNTTAATATACATTGGGTAAGGGCAAACCTGTTATATATAGTCATATACTTTTCCATCATCTAGCCCAATCCTTTGGAGTCATCCCTCAAAGTAATTGAGATGTTTATGGACAAAGGCTGCGACCCTGGGCAGAAAGACAATAATGGAAAAACTCCCATTAGTATAGCCCTCCAAAACGTGAGTACCAACTGAAGTCTAGACTTTATTTAGCAGTATTATCGTCAGAAGTGTACTGTTTCAGCTTGAAAGATTGGCATCATTTATCACTGGTATTTGAAGTACAGTTTTTCGTAGGTAATCTACATGGTCCAGTCCAAGGTGGATCATGACCCATTCAGTTTGGGGGGAACAAGTAAAGCAGCGTCCAAGGTGCACTTTTGCATTGAGTGATCACACCAGTCACATTTAAGCAGCTGTTCAGAAACAATTTCCTGTACCAAATAGCTCTTTCCATATAAAACAGCCGCCATTTAAGACACTTGACATCTAGATCCTGTTTTTGATTTTAAAAATCCTTATTTTTTGTAGGGGGGATGGTCCCTGTTGCCCCCCCATCTGCCCTTGTGTCCTGTACCGATCGGTACTCGTAATATAAGTACACTTGATTTCAAACCATTGTCTTGGTTTTAGTCTTCAGGACAATGATTAAATGTACTGCAGCTGTGAAAAGCTATTTTACCAAATATTTTACCAACCACCCGGTAATGGTGACTTTGCCTTGGTTGAAGGGTCACCCGGAATACCTGAAGACATTCCTGGTCAAGGGGCAAATGGTGTCCCTAGATGCAGACAAGAGCGAGAAGAACCCGCTACACCACATGGCCGAAATCTGCAGTAGTTCGCAGGTTGCCATCATCAAGATTCTTGCCGGCATGGTGAGAGACAGTGGTACAGTCTAGCATTCTCAAAATTGATACCACAAATCACAATGCTCAAGTTCAGTTCTTGGGAGAGGTTACCTTTCCTTCCACCTCTGAAGTCTACGACTCAGGCTAGTTCAGGAGTTCAGGATGTTCAGTTGAAAACAGTTGTGGCAAAACACTTAAAAGTGAGGCATTTGATAGATTGAAAGGAATATATTTCGAATTTTTATTTTTTCTTTCGTTTTTTAAATCAAGTTTTTAATCCCCTGGAAAATGATTCCCTGAGAGACACTTCCCTGTCCCACTGGTAAAGTAACATCGAGCCCTGCACATTGACTTTGCTTTTTCAGTAGCTCAAAAGTAGGGCCCAACGTTTAAAGTGTTTATGCTAAAATCATCCAATTTCCAGGACAAGACCGGAAATCTAGAGGAAGCTGCTAAGATGGAGGATAAGCAGGGATGCACACCATTCCTCAGATGCATCTTAAATCACGCGCATGTAAGATAATTTCGTTTATTTTCTAGGAGTAGCAGAAACCACGTCTACTCCATTAAGAGGAAAATAAATAAGTATTGATGCCAAGAATTTTAGAAGAAGAATAGAATTATTTAAAGTTGTTGGTTATTTTTGTGCAAAAAGTAGCTCAATGGCGAAACATTCTACATGTAAAATGGCAATATTCGTACTTGAGCTTACAATCCTTTGGTGAATAATAAATAATTGTGGTAAACAAAAACAAAAGCAAAAGCTTCAGATTTTTCAGTGGTTCAGAGGTCAAAAGGACTAGCTATTTTTTTTAAAAATGCACGACTGGTTTAATAAAGCATGTTTTATTCTTCCCAAACAGCACATCTCGGATGAACACGTGTTTGCCATGTTAAAGGTAACAGATGGTAACGTTTGTTGTGGGTGATGAAAATTAATGAGTGTTGTGATTATTATTACAGTATCAACAATTTGTTTTCAAGGGACCCATGCAATGTAATCGTTTAATAATACTGTTCTTGTGAATCGTCCATTTTGTTCCATTGAACCTGATTTTCGATTGTCGCTGTGCCATTGTGAGGACGTTTGTGGTGACTTTTTTATCTTTATAATAATTATATTTGTGAGTACAAGTGCATGTGATGTCATCAGTGTAACAGGTATTTCTGCACAAAAGGTTGCTAAGATTTAGATTTTTCACTGTTGTCAGATCATGACTATAGGCTGGTGAGCAATGGTTTCTTCCAAACGTTTTCTTTTAGCGAACATGTGATTGACAATTGGAACAGGAAACCCCCAAAATGTGTTTTGAACTGATCTGTACTCGTTGCCATAATCACAGGCTTTGATCGACCTCTGTAAGTCTGACATCAATGCCTGCGTGGATAAGGGTCCAGAAACTGCTCCCCGTAAGTATAGTTAGTTTAGACAAATTGCGAGACAGTTTTTCCAAATTGTACATGTATTTTTTATAAATTTCATTTCATGATAAACTTGTTACACCGTTTTGATTATGTGCGCTAAAACTGTATTTTTATGGTATTATTCTCCTGCTAAATTCGATCGTTAGCATTAACCTGTCACGGAACGTTCCTTTGAGCTGTGATTCCACCTGTGGACTAAAACATGTTGGCCTAACGCATGTAATCAGTCATGTTTCTGATTTCTAAACTAAATGTCGAGAATGGATCGAAAATACTGTTGTATTTAAAGAGTCTGTTTCAATTTGGTTTTTAATTTCAACTCTTAAAATGGTACCCTTTTCTTTTTTGCTGAATATTTTCAATTCCATTTTTTATGTTGCGTTTCAAGAGACATTTTGTTGCCATTTTAGTTGTATGATAATGAAAATGTTTATATAGATGCACGAGGAAAAATATTGTGTCCAGCGAGAGTCCTTGTTGCATAGACTTACACTCGGAATCCGCTTGAAGTTCTAATGGTTGGCCCTGCTAAATCATTACCACGAGATGAGGTTCAGATACTTTCTGTTTCATCAATTCGTACACCCAATTGCTTCCAGACCGCCATGCATGCTCGTGTGCTCTACACATTCTTGCTGCATATCCACCAAGCAAGGCCTTGTCGCTGATCATGGAGTTGAAACCCGAACTGGATGTGCTGAATGTTGATGGATACACCCCACTGCTGTTGGCCATCAACGCAAGACAAACTCAAACTATTCAAACATTGGTATGTACGTTTTGGTTCCCAGTTTTGAGTACGACTGCATATTCCTGAAGTGGCTTCCCCTCCAACTGTCAAAACAGCCATTGATGAATCAATAAAAGATTTTGGTTAAGATCCAGGGGCCAATTTCAGAGCTGGTTAAGCACAAAATCTGCTTCATGGAGAGAAAACCTTACTTGATAAATCTGGTAACCAGCCAAAACTCCATGTGAAGTATATTGTTTTGGGATTGTACTTAGCTTTTTGGGGGTTAGCATAACAATCACATTGAGTTTGAGTTCAGCAATTTTGTGCTTTATGCAGCTCTATGAAATTGGCCCCGGATTCACAAAGCTGAACGTAACCTATTGTCATACATCTGAATTCTGTTGTTTTCATTGGCTCAGAATGATCACATGACTGTGTGACAGAATGCATGTCACCCTATTGGACATCACACGAGCCCGCTTTTCGTCATGGTATCATATGCGCACGCATGCGCGCATGGGACCCACAGTGAACAGGATAATAACGGACCGCTAACTGCTAATATCCCTTAGAAAACTAATGTGAAAAAAAACAACATCTGGACAGAGATATGACAAAACAAATGTTGACTGTTGTGATATGGGATGTCACGTTTTAAGCACCTGAGGGACGCTTGTACATGTGTACCCGAGGTGGAATTATTAGTCATTTTATTAATCATTTTGATATGTTTATATAGGTTTTCCCGGCCGAATTCATTGTCTTCGCACACAAATTAACGACAGTTTCATTCAAATTAGCACAAAATAGATGGACGATCTAGATCTCCATTCAAAGATCACCATTCAAAGAGGAACACTGATCATTCAGCTGAAATATAAGAGCATGCGATTGCACAAACTTGTTTTTCAAAAGTGACGGGTCAGCATTCAATTTGGAAAAACACTCTGAAAGCATTCAAATTCGCGCGGACACTCACGTGGTGTGTGTTTTGGCGTTCAGTGTCGTGAATCGGCAAGCATTTGTGAGTTTCGTGTAATGTTATTCATTAAACGTTAAATTTCTCAATTTAAATTCCTAAAAATTCTTGTTTTCTTTTGGATTAATTTATGCAAAAAATTTCATAAAAGGAAACGTTTGGTTAACGTGTAGAAATCTCTATAAAAAAACGATTGATCAGTGTTTATTTGCTAATGCGTATTTGTTCTGTTTGAATTGTTATGAAAAGAAAGCGAAGTAAAATTATTTATATCACACATATGGACAAAGTGGAGAAATGTCTGAAAGGGATGAGCAAAAATTGAATGAAACATGAGAGCAAAAACATCACTTTAAAAATGTGATCAAAAAGAAAATTAGCCATTGGTTAAGAGAATCCGAAAAATTCCTTTTAGACATGCACATTTACGGAAAGAGGGTTTCTTGTGTAAAAATAAAGAAATTACCAATCAGTAAACTGCATCTAAAGGATTTTTCTTTCAGCATCTGTGATGAAGGTCCAGGGAGAATTTGATTTCTACACGTGATTAGAGGGGCAAATCACTATTTGAACAAATATACTGTATTCTTGATGTGTAATTTGTTTCACAGAGATATATATATATAAATATACATTCAAGTCTTTTACGTGGGGCACACTTCCAGCGTGTTTTCTGTTTGTAGTCCCCTTTTCTGTTTTATACGCATCTTAAGTTGTTGTATATTCCTCTTACCTTAAAGTTTTCCAATTTGAAGGTTCAAACTGCGGTCATGATTGACCATAGACAAACACGAAAGTTAACTTTGGGAGGAATTTCTCATTCCAGTCACCCAGCGCGAAATCGAATGATGGTTATGCACTGTACTGTTCAATTAATTAAATTAATTTTAAATTGAATTTGTTACTCTACACTATTCGACGCCTGTAAACTAATTTGAAGGCTGTTTTGTATGAAAAAGAAACATGGGAGCAAACAGCTGAAAAGAAATTGGTGGAATACGAATGAACAATAATGAATATGACTGTGAACATGACGAATTCGGCCGGGAAAACTTATATTAATAGATCTGTAGATCACACTTAGGATTACGAGAATGTTGCTTCAAAGAATCACAGAAAACTTGCCATTAATGACACTTTAGTCCTGCCACAAAACCTGTTAACTGTCATTTTTCTCAGCTATCTGAGGGAGCAGACCCGAACACTGGTGACAAGTTTCAACATCATGCTCTGCTGATGGCTGTGCGGTGAGTCTTTTGGCGCATCAAAGTCATTGATTTTCTTTTACTTCATGGATTTTTCATACTTTGTAACTGTGAGTGCACTGTGGCTGATCCGATTTATTCTTGGGCCAATTGATTACTTTATCTTAGCATTTTGATATTATCCATATTGTGGATTGTGGACCTGTTAGTCAGAGGGATATTTTTTTGTTTATTACCAGTAAAAAATCAGGGTACAGACTGAGCATAATTAGAAACATTTTCAAAAAGGTGTTTTACTAGAATACTTATAACGTCCTTTCCTGCTAGTTTTGATAAATAAATCAATATGTGTGGCTATCTGCCATGTCAAAGCGTGTTTTTGATCCCTGGAAACCAGTGTATCTGGCCAGGCTTTCTAACTAGTAAAGTGGTTTTTTTTCATCAATAGCAAAAACCTACCAGACATCATTCCAGACCTCATCGCCGAAGGTGCCAGTCTCGATCACTCCTTATTCAAGAACGGGCAGCCAAGCATTATGCACTACGCCCCTGCCTACATCGGTGAGTTCAACTGAGCCGTACTTCTTTCAGGCACATTTTTTTTACAGTGGTTTGACTCCTTCAGCATTTCACACAGTCCTTCTGAAGTAGAGGTATAGGGCTTGGTTTGTCTGTGAAGTAGGGTCTTTGTCCAATATTTTTTTTTGGTAGTCATTCCTCTACCGTAGAAAACATTCCTGTAACCATTAGCCTACCTGCCGTTATGGTAAATAAGATTAGCTTCAATAATTTGGATGAAGCCCTTTAGAAGCAAAGGCCTCGCCTATTAAGAAGGCTCTATTCACTTCAAAACTTGTTCCTAATTTCAATCATCCAGTCCAAACTTACCATGATACCGCATGAAGCCAGTGTGCTCTTCTGTTACGGTAAAAACAATCGTATCATTTTGTTAGGCAGTGAAAACATAGATGGAAATAGAGACCTTCAGGTTCTAATACTTCTCGTCTGCTGTTGACTTTATAACGTCTTGTGATTCACCATTTTACTATTGGAGCAAGTGATTTTGGTTAAAAGGATCCCTAAACGTCTAATGTAGAACATGATGTAGACCTCAGTAAACGGCCAGCTCTCAATGATCAGTCCTCAAGTTTAGCGAATCCAGAGACTTGTCATTAAACCACCCATGCTCCTTCAAACGTAGGGGTAATTTTTCCCCATTTGCCTTTATAACTAAAGCGTGTGAAAATCAAGCAATTTTAGTCTCAACTCTCAAATAAGGTTACCAGTTCCCCCCCAAGTAAAAATCCTCCCAAAATTCGGTTGCGGATTTTGCCTTTGCCTTATATCAACCACCATTGTCCAGTGTTGGAGTCGAGTCCACAACCCTCGAGGCCAAGGCCTAATCCGAGTCTTTGCATAGTGAGGCCAAGGCCAAGGCCTTGAAAAACCGGCCTCGAGACCTCCCAACACTGCCATTGTCCTTACTGGTTATCTGTATACCGAAGGTAAAAATGTATCTACGTACCCAAGATTATGTGACATGCATGTCCACCCCATTATAGAAAAGGTAAATCTTTACAGGGCTTCGCAGTTAGTTCGATTTTTGAAGAAGCTTTTGGCTTCAGAAAGGTCTGTCCTGCAAGACCAAATCTCTGTCTGTATATTAATTTGAGGCATATACAGCATTTTCGAATGGAGATGAGGAAACGGGGGTTTGGGGGTAGCCAATCAAATACCTGGATTTGCTGCTTCTTTCCAAAATTCAACCAAAGTGATATTATCAACTGATCCTGCTACATTTTTCTCTAGGGGATCTCGAGGCCAAAGTTCGCACTGTAGAAAAGCTAGTTGCGGCGGGAGCTTCTCTGGACGCCGTTGACGATGAGAACAGGACCGTTTTGCACAACGCAGTTAACGCAATCCAATCCCACCTGACGACAGAATTGTTGGAGTTCCTATTAGACCAAAATGTGGACATCTTCCCCGTAGACAACTTTGGCAGGCTGCCAATCCACTATGCGTTGTACAAATACAAGTAGGTTTTTTGGTTTTGTTTAAGATACCCTGGCGGTAGAAATTGAATAGCTGGTTATCCTGAACAGGTGTAGTCCCCCTAAAATGGAAGATGTGTGGTAATAAATTAATATGCAATTCATTTTGCTTTGGCAAATATCATTGAATTGTACGAGGGGCAGAATCTGCCTCCCCTTAGAACTTGGCTTTGACACGCCTGATCTTCTCGTAACTCGGTATATAGAGACGCGTAAGTTTCAGTTAAGCCTGACATATGTTTTGGTCGTTGAGGCCATTCGAAGTTTTTGGCCGCATGTGTCTTGCCCCGCCTGCATTGAGCACAGCAAAAGCTTATATTATGGACTAGTGTTCTCGGAAGAATGTGCATTTGTTGAGAAATACCTGTCTGATTTTTAAACAATCGGAGTCAAGAGGACCATAAGACTTAGTAGAATTTCTCCTGAAAGCTTAGCGCAGGAAAAAAGTCTTACAATGATATCATAGAAATTATTGAAGAGGTGATTCTTCAACGCTTTCATGGAACTTGAGGGTAATTACTAATATTTTTATTTAAACAAGACAACTTGGGGATTTTTTAATTCGATCGATTTTTTACTAAGAGTTGACCAACTGAAGAGTGATCACGTGAACCAATAAGTAGGGTCTCACGGAGGTGTAACCTGATTCTTCTGACTTTCTTTTCGAATTAAGTGAAATATTGGTTTCTTCTTCCTTCTCGAAGCCCTTTCGGAGACGACAGTCCGCTCCGTGGTGGTCAGTTCAACAACACCACCGACCTAGATCCCATTGAGATTGTGAGCATGCTGGCTGCCGCAATGAACGGTAAAAAGATGAACGTACAAGACAAGTATGGCCGCACGCCGCTACATTATGCGGCCTACCGAGGGGCCATGATCTGTGCTATGCACATCTGTGAGGTGAGCTGAAACACTAGGTCTTTGCCATCAGATGTAGGAATCATGTAAAACGCTACAGAGAAGTCAGACTTACTCATTCAAACGGAATTTTTCCATGCTGTACCAAATTAATGGTGATCAGCATCATAGAAATAACGTTGGCTTAACCGTGTAAGTTATCAGTGCACCCAAATATAAATGATATCATTGTCAATGTAACTGATGATGATTCAGTCGAACCTTGATATCAATGAAAAATGACAGTGTCTATTATAAACTTGTAAGCATGAAGGTTTCAATTCACTGAGATCAAGAAGGAACAAGCTGGAGGGGCTGCAGAGATGTTGTAACCTCTTCCTGAAGTGTTCATTGAATGCCGTCAAATGCATTCTCTAACTTTAAACCTAACTTGCAGAATTGAATTTCAATCAGATTACTGTATTTTGACACCATACATGAACTTGTTTGCCGGCAAATATTTCTTTTACCAGTAGAGAGCAAACTGATGTCGCCTCTTTTTGAAATTTTGTAGTGGATAGACGACATCGATGTTGAAGATAAGGATGGACACACACCGCTATCCTTGGCTGTCCTTAATGGAAAACAAAGGTAACTCAATTTAACAAAAATTTATTTGGAAACAAGAGGTTTAACACCAAAAATTCTTACGGGACGAAACCATGCAGTGACAAGCACCGATTTTTCTTTTCAATCACCTATTGACAAAATATCCGGATTGTTTTTGTCTTACCCCCTGTGGTTGATTTTGGTACTCAGCATGGCTATTTGGTTAATCCAACGCGGTGCCAATTTCAACCGAGAACTGACGCTGGTTGGGCTGGAAGCCAGTCCTAAAGATGACGCAAAGCGTGCAGCGTCTGCCTCAGACCCATCCCAATCTTCGTCCCCATCCACGACCCCGCCCAAGTACTGGACATGGAAAGCCGTGGCAGATCGTACTACCCCCAAGCCGCAGGCGAAGACCACCATCTTCCAGGCCGTGGTGTATGAGGAGTGGCAGGGAGCTGTTTACGTCATGATGGATCGGATCACCAACTTTGGCATTTCCTACCCAGATGCCATCGAGGTACATGACCCTGCGTGCTGGACTTTTGATGTTTCACCTTGACAAAAGTAACAAATCTTTATAATTATGAAAGCCACTTTGAAGAATGTGCTACAATTTAGCCGGAACCCAGTGAAGTGTTCTGCAGAATTTGTAAGAACAAGCAAGGAAAAAGTGCATGGAGTCAAAATGTAACTAGGGTAATATCATGTTATAAAGACCGGGGTATTTTGACTGTTGATCCTCAATACTTTGTGAAGCCCTTACTTTTTTAAAGTTTTAAGTATACAAAACTGTTCAGTTTCCTTCGCCGGCAGAGATAGAGGACAAAAATACAAGTGGTCTCAATCTGATGTTTTGATGTTTCATTTCGCAGGCTGTTCTCACACAGCAAAACTTCCAGTTGGCTAATGAATTTATTCGCAAGCTGCGTGAGCCACGCAAGTTGCAGACCACCAACAGCAAGTCTCAGAACCTACTCCATCTTCTGGCCATCCATGCAGAGGGCGGGTCCAGCCTGCAGGCTCGGGTCAGTGGGAAAAATTGTCTTTAATGCAGTATGACACTTGTTTCCATCCCTTGACTACTTCCTGTGCCTCTATACCACTCTGTCAACTCCCTTTGGAAAGCCATTTTATTTGATATCAGTAGCCGCCGATCCAATGGTTTATCAGGCGAGTTTGATTTTGTGTGTGTTTATAACCAAAAATCGGATATTTACCTTGCAAATATGCACATCCATTACAAGCTACCCTATATTTGACTCATGAAAAGCGCTCTGGGTTTGGGCAGTTTCAATTTAACGCATTAATTTGAAAAGAGGGACGGAAATGGAAAGGGCAGCGAAACAGCACATAAAAAGTAGCACAGTTCAAATCCTTTTCAAATCTGCTGTCACCAACATGCAACAGCAAAATTGTGAGTCTGGTGTTTTTTCATGAGCATTGACAAGGAATATGAAACTGAAACTAAGATATAGCAACCTCCTTTGAACCTCCGTGCACTGGTCATCTTCTTGTTAAATCTAGATCGCCACAGCTTTACTACGCAAAGGCGTCAAGCTGTTTGTACCAGACTACAAGGGCTGCACACCGGTGCACTATGCCGCAGTCAACAAGAACGCCGTGCTGTGTGATGTCTTTGCCGGTAAGCAATTCATGTTGGAGTTCCATCTACCCACGCCAGCCCAGCCTGAGGATGGGGACATTGGTAATCTCAGACGTGTTACTAATGACCAATAGATGGAAACTAAGCCATATCGCCATCGTATCACATAAATGGTTACATCGTCTTGGTTGCTCTCTTGAGTTCTTAGTAGCACAAAACTGATTTTTCCTCAAACCAGGAAGGGCTGCATTAAGTTTGAGTATATTATAGTGTATACAGTACACATGGGGTGGATTCTTAGTGTTTGTATTTTTCGTATACAAAATGGCGGTGCTGCGTTCACGACTCTTCCAGGTGTCTCTTTGATAAAATAGAGTTTTATGGGTTCCTTTGCATCGTGCATGGCTTAGCCGAAATGTTTCAAGATTTTTCTGCATTTCTTCTTTTCTTTTGGAGCTCAAGAAATTATGTAAAATGTTTACACGACTGATTACTGAATACCCTTTAATAATTTTTTCCCCACAGAGCAAGATCCTGTAAGTTTCCAAAGCTGTATCACATGTGCTGATAAAAGAGGCAGGGTGCCAATCGTGTCTCTATTCTGGGGTCTATCTTACAGTGACAACACCAGTCAAATTATTCAGTAAGTTGTAAAAACACCAGTCAAATTATTCAGTAAGTTGTAAATTCTACTAATGGGTCATTCAAAATTACACTACGAACACCTAACAAAAGAAACACAGCGCACTAACAATGGGCATCCATTATTATTACACCGTACTTCCTTTGTTAGATGTTCATAGTGTTATCAACGTTTTGAATTGTATTCTTTAAAATTAATCCGCCCACAACAATTTTTGATCTTTAAACTCGCCCTACCGTTCAGTTCTCTCCAAATACATGATGTTGACTGAAAAGTAAATATTCAGTTTTGATGGTATTTCAATGACCCATTCAACCACGTTTTTAAAAAAACAAATTTGAAATTTAAGAGCACTAATCAGTTTGAAATGTCCAAAACTTATCCAATATCTAACAATGACAAATTAACCATTCATTAACCATTTTAACCCAATAAATGGCAAAATCAATTTCTTAACATACCACGTTTCCATTATTTTGTTTATTTGTTACTATTCCATGCCATCATCTGATAATTTACACAAAGAGTTAGCCGTTCTTCCTTGAATGACTATTGACATTCGTCTTCCAGACTGATCAAAAAGCATAAGGGAAGCCTGGATGTCTGCGCCGCCTTCCCCAATGTCAACCTTCTCTGTAAGGAGAAACTAACCCGCTCAGAATCCCTGCAAGATTGGTACCACAATCTACCGGATGACAAGACGACCGACGTCACGCCGCTCATCTTCACGATCCTCATGAATAACTTCGAGGGTTGCAAACTCCTGCTACAGAAGGGGGCCAGTCCCAATGCTGCAGACAGGGATGGAATGACGCCTGTCATGCACGCCGTCAAACAGGTATATTTTGTAACCCAAACTGCAAAATACCAAAGGTATCTATCCTATTCGTCTGTTTATTCAAAACGAAATATAGTTGACGCAGAAAGTTGTTTTTTTGTCGTTTTCAGAATGAGCTCGCCCTTGTGAGTGCGTTACTGAACCCCAGTTTTGAACCTGAGAAGGTAGGAATGAAAAAAGTCAGTGGCAGTGAAGTGCAAATGTCACCCTGGACGTCTAACATCTGGAGAGAGAAAAGTAAGCCCTATTCAGAGTTCCATTGATAGCGTTTAGCCTACCTGATTTCTTTTATGGATAGAATTGGAATCAACCCACATTTTTGGCATGGTAACTAAGATATAAACTCACATTTTTATTCCAACAATGGTCCAGAATCCGGCTCCTATTCCAGTACAACAAGAATTGCTATTGGAGAAGGTTACGTGGTGCATGAAGATGAAGATCAAACGGCCAAGCCTAAATGTGAGTATATATTGTACTATCTTGCCAATCAAGCCGCTTTACATTAACGTTAAACCGAGCTGATGTGTTGACCACAGTTGTTGACATGTACACTTTAATGACATCATAGCGTCTGCAGGGACGCAGCCTAAGCCTTCCATTGAGGTAGACTTGAATGCCACCGACTCGTTCGGTCGGACTGCAGTTCACCACTTGATGAAGACTTGCGACTTTGGCACCTATGAGAACGAGGAGATCTTGAAAAAGTTAGCCGGTAAACGAGCCAAGTTGGTCCTGCAGGATCGTCGAGGCAAGACACCACTCGACTACACAATGGAGACTGGATCCAAACGAATGGCAACTGCACTGCAGGGATTACTCAAGGTGGCCCCACGACAGCGGGTAGGTCAGACCGTATATCTGTTGGTAAACATAAACATCAGAAAAGACGACAAATTATGCCAACCCATCAATTCAACGAAACCTTTTGTTTCTTTTGACATACATCCTGACGTTGAAATGCGAAATAAATTGTCCCGAAAAGGGCAATTAAAAAAAGAAAGGGATATATCCAAGCTAAGTGCTTGTTGTTTTTTTTTGAACTAGAGGTAAAAAATACCAGAAGTATCTTGCTCACTTTGTTATTAAAATGCTGAACAAAGGCCTTCTTTAGACAAGCTGTTTAAATCGTCTTCGCATGGGTATCTATCAGGATGGTTAGGTTGAGTTCTGAGCGCGGTCCAGTCAAACTTATTTTTTGTTTCCTAGAGAATAGTACATTGGACTGCATTTTGATAGGAACATTTCCTCCTAGGCAATATGTTTGTAGTTGGAAGTAATTATTGTACATACATTCCTTGTTTTTCTTACTTTCTAGGTCTACCCTCGTCCTGTGATCCCAGGCTGGTCCGACGGTCTCCAATTCCCCCCCACCAAGCCCGATGTGGACAACGATTCTAAGGCGATGGTGGCACTTCTCGAGGCAGAGCGTAGCAAGACATGCCAGGAGGAGGACTTCACACCCAAAGTAGATGAGCAGTCCGGAATGCAGACTGGAGGGTTGGTACAAGCTAATAATGCCATCAAACCTTGAAATGATTGTATCTTTGCAGACGAGGAAATGAAACCACTCCAAAATTCCGTATCATTCGCCTCGAATGTCACACTTTTCACCTTTTCCTAAAACAGATCGAAAAACACCTCTTTCAGTCACTCAAAGGTGCAGGAAACGCTCATAATTTACTCTGTGAAGTTTTCTAAAACAGATCTAAGAATGCCACTTCATTACTTCAAGATGTCGGATATAACAATTCCTCACTTGTCATCTTGAAACGATCTGTTTCCTTGCATACTCGGTGTAGAAGACTCTATATGCCACAACCGTCTGACAAAAAGTTTCGTCGGAATAAGCTGCAACATGCTTCAGGCCTAATATGAGAAATGTTGAGATACCTGGAAGCCTTGTCATCGTGATACTTGGGTGTTATTTTTGGTCAAGCATGTACAAAAATCCCTAGTCTCTATTTCCAAGCCAGTAATAGATATCAGTTGCTTATTTTGAGAAATGCATGGAAAAAGCAATTATTCTACGTTACCCTTTGAGAATGCTTTGGAAAAGGTACAACCAGGTGAACGCACTCAACATTTCAAATTCAATAGATGCATGTTCATGAAAGATGGCCTGTGGATTTCGCATGGCTCATTTAACTTCGAAGTTGTTTGTTGATCTTACAGGGTTGTGGTAATGGACGACGAGCAGAATATTGGGTATGACATAATCATGACAAAAGTTCAAGTAGAGTATGGACGTTACGGTTTGAACAACTTCTACAGAATGCAGGTGAGAAAAAAATTGTTTATAGTTGTGTTGTGTGTTTAAAGTGCTTGAACACATAATTTTTGCTTTTGTCAAGTAAATTTTCCTATAATTGTTTCAACTGAGATTGATGTGGTTTCCAGACTTGAACGATACCTGCTTTAAGTTTTGTGCCTTACCCTACATATAGCTCTATAGTTTTGTTGTATAAAAAGTACGTGTGATCTTGAAAAATCTCTTTCTTCGTCTTTGATCTTCATTAATTAAACAAACTCAGGGCACACATTACTCTGACAGTCAGACAAATTTCAGCATCAATTACAGATTGAAGATATTGTTTAAAACAAAACCTGAAAAGTTTATTAATATAATCTTTTTTGAAAAACATATTTCACATTATGTAGTCATTTTTTCACATGAAATAAACCGTAGGTGATCCATCAGTTGGGCAAGGACATGTTCGTGTTATTCACCCGCTGGGGTCGTATCGGCGATACTGGACAGTTCCAAAAGACACCGTTTGGTACCAAGGAAGACGCCATCGCTGAATTCAAGAAGATCTTCAAAGCAAAGAGTGGAAACGAGTGGGCAAATGCCAAAAGGTTACAAATTCAACCTTTAAGTGATTCTTTTTACCGGAAGAGAGATTAGGCTGCATTGAACCTTTTAAAAAAGGAACCCTTTAGACCCAGGCTGAAACGAATCCATTGACGTTTCACTGGGCATGATTCCTGATGGCACCCTTTAATATCGGAAGGCACTGTGTTGAGATTTGTACAGAGCAACCGTAATGGAATAGTGGTCCCGTATGACTTTAAATATCACAGCAGGCAGGGCTACTGCAAATAGACATTTTCCTCCTTGGGCGATGGGCAACCGAGACGCAAAGAATGTATGGACATAAAACTTTTCAAATGTTTAGCAGAAGTAGAGCATTAAGGGGAAAACTCGCTCCTCGTGTGGTCGAAAATTGACCATGGTGTCAATAATTGCTTTAACGTATCAAAGGCATGTGAGAATTCAGTATTTCACGAAATTGGATAAAAAAAATTGCATCAAAATGAGTGCAAGAAGGCTTGGCATCGAAATACATTGAGACGATACTGGGAAAAAAGGCAGGTTCTTCTAGAGTTACACATTTGGGATAAAATAATTTCCGTTCATGTTTTATATTGTAAAATATGCTTTCAATTGAACTAGCAGCATTCAAAGCATACCAGAACCCTACCCAATATGCCGGTACACTTGAAGCAGTTTGAATGTGATAAACTTTTCTCCGATGAAGCATGTAACCCATCGCTATTTTTCCTCATTAGCTTTGTGAAGAAACCGGGCAAGTACTTGTTGGTTCAGATGGACCCATGGAGAGCAAAAAGGAATGATGCACTGAAAGATTTCCAGTTTGATTTGGACTCGCCGGTGCCATCTAAATTGCCGGAAGATATACAGCATGTCCTTCATGAGCTGGTAAGTCGTCGGGCAAGCATCTTGGTAGCCACTGGTAACTAGGACTGACACTGATAATCGTTATTCTGTCTTGCTATCGTGCATATACTTAGACCCGTATACCAAATCTACAACTACCGCCAAATTGCTACTAAGAGGTAGCATGTTAGTGTACAAATGAAGGCAGTTTGTCAATGAAGTGGTACAAATAATTTCATGAGGTAACAAAATGAATGTTTCGATATTTGACACGAAGCTGATTACAAGGGAATGAAATATAAATGAAATATTTCTATAAGTATCTATTTCCCAACTTGAATGGTTTATACCCCAGTTAATAACTGAAACTCATTTCTTTTAACAATTGGGATCAAAGCCATGGCACTGCTTAACGGTAAGCAGAAAAATCGTGCTTACGGTAGCGGAAAATTTGGAGCACTTTTCATGGCGGTACTCGGCTGTTGGTAGGGCTTGTTGTTTTGTCAGTCCGTGAAGCACGTTTTCCCTCCAAGGTAAGCGTGCTTTCCGCTTTGCGTACTGCTTACGGTCTTCAAGAATTACACTGAGCCTCCGCATTCACGATGAAGACAAGTCATAATCTAACCTCCCCTCACTCTTGGTTAACGTTAGATCATATCTTCAATACCACTCGTTTGGAATAGATATTCACTTTTTGACATGACCCCTTAGACAAAGCCGCAGACCTTGAAAAGTGCTTTAGAGGGCACAAAAGTCGACACCTCTGTCATGAACTTCAGTCACCTGTCAAGAGACGTGCTGCAAAAGGCCAACGATGTCTTGGACAAAATCAGGTCGGTAGCTCTAGGAATCGGTGTCTTTGTAATGGCGTCCAAGAAACTTTGACAGGTATTGTAAAGTGTCAAATAACGAGCTTGAGCGATCTGTAGAGACGTTGTTGCTATGATTAATCGCACTGAGCATGTCAACACTCAAATAACCATGCCCAGTTCACCAGTACCACTAACCAGGCGGCCTGGATGCCATGTGTATTCATACATTACAAAGCCTGTGTCCCGCTTTGAATTGTGAATTAGCTGGATACAGTGGCTATGCGGCTATATTCAGTGGTTTCCTTGTAGACGCACAGCCTCTATCTGGCAGCAGTTTGTCCCTTCACATAGGTGGTCCACGGGCCTGGTCTAATTGTTCTGCTGGCCCAGGAAACTGATGTTCCCTAGGCACTGATAAGCACTGAAACCTCGACTTTCATGTCGATAGTAAGCTGTATACTTATCATAAATCCAGGCCCAACTGATAGCTCGAGAAGCCATGTTTGCCATTTTCATGTGCGTGGGTGTAGGTTTGGGTATAATGTGTTTTAATTTCCAAAACCTTCACATTTTTCGTGGGCCCCGAAGTTTTCGCAGGCCCCATGCACAGTTCCTGCCGTGCTTATAGACTAAATGAACTCTGAGATGCCAGTACGGCGGAGGCTGCATACTCACGTACTGCGTTTTCATTGAGACAAGTGCAATCTGGAAGGTCATAACCACATAGATCTGAAACAATGGCGGGACGTTTGTGAAACCATCAGGCGTCAGATCAGTGCCTTAAGCCCTTGCCCTGATAAGATCTGCTTAAACTGGGGGGATTGCCCCAAATTAAAAAAGTAGGGGTCCCCCTGCGTCCCCTGCCAGTAACGTGGAGGATAAAAACAACTTTTCTTCATTCCTCTGCTATCTATGGTTGCTATACCATTTTGGCAAAGCACGGGCGGATCTAGAGGACAAATGGCGGGCATTCCTCGCCAAAAGGAGCATTTTTATTTGCTTCCTTCTGAACATGTGTAAAAAGCCCTGAATTATAGCCGTACCCCGTAGTAAGGCTGTAAAGGTGACATGTCAAAATCTCCCGAATTGTTGCCCTCATTGAAGTTGATGTGGTGCTATCGCAGTAATGGCCCTGACACTCTCTAGTGGAGCTTGACTCGTGCAGGAGAAAATTAACCATTCTATGACTTCATCAATTGATGTTTCATGATTAACCTGCTTTAGAGTTACAAAGCGCTAATGTTTTGAATCATCCAAATGCAGTGAAGTGATCGAAAAGGTGAACTGCTTACCTGGAGGAGATATCAAGGAAATACTAGCCTTGCGTGAAGAAGTAAGTTTGTGACAGTGGTCATTAGAGTTTGACTGTAAATGACTGTCCAATTCATTTTCTAATACATGTATAGCGTCTTTCTACCGAGTATTCAAATTAGCAGCATGAAACAAATTTTAGCGGTTTAATGATTTTTCACACAGTTTAATGACACTCACAATTATAGCGAACTTATCGCATTGTGACAGTTACAACGGAAAAGGTGTTGCAATGGAGTGGAGGTTAGCTCGGGAACTAGAAAGTGTTCTTGGTTAATTGGCAACGGCTGTGTCAGGTTTCACATTCAATGCCTAATAAATGTACTCTTCACTGGTCGAGACATGCTGGCCCTCGTGCATAGGAGACTATTTCTAGTCCCTCAACCTTCGTTCTAGCTCCAATTTCTCATGGACGTGAGAACCAGGAAGAGAGATATACTTGTGCATAGAACTCTGTAAGTGTTACCCCGGCGGTATTAGCTGGATTGATTCTCCTTCATCTCACACTAGTTTCTGATATTCGACTCTCACAGATTTACGCCCTGAGCAACGAGTACTACTATCTCATTCCTCACGAGAACTTTGCACATGACATGATGTGTCCTGTAGACAACGCCAGGGATCTGAACAGCCAGAAAAGCAAACTCTACAGCCTCATGGAAATAGAGATGATAAACCGAATCCTCTTGGGGGCAACACTTAGAAAGAAAGGTTAGTCTGGTGTTGGTCGGAAGTTAGCCCAAGTAGTGGTTTGTACTGAGAATTATCGAAAATACGGTTGAGCACAAATGCTTGACCCGTCCTGGACCGTTGAGACGAAAAGTTGTCCGAGCTTCCATTTATGAAGCAGCCTGACAAGCAGCGGTTATCTGAACAGTAGCTGGGGGGGGGGCACATTGCCCCAGGGGTGGATCCAGGGATTTTTCAAAAGGGGAGGGGTGTGATTCCGGATTTTCCAAAACGGGTGGGGCGTGAGTGAAAGCAGCGATAGTAAAATACCCTTACGGCTTGGGTTCCGGGCATTTCGGGATTTTAGGCACCCTTATGATGCTTTACAGTCACTTTGGCCCCTCCGTTTGTCTTTTCGCTTCCTCTTTTTCTTGTTTTTACTTTTTAAATTTAATTTTTGGGTGAACAGGGGGAGGGGCGTGCACCCTAACAACCTCCTTCCCTAACGCCGTGCAACATGTCTCACCGGAGACATGTTGCAATAGTGTGTTTCTTAAAGCGCCAACGTTGTGGAAACCGTAGTAGGCCTGGGTATTCCACTGGAAGAGTATCTTTTACAAATGTTCACCAAATTCGACAATTGTACAGAAAAATTGCCCCCCTCCACGGTACTTGCAACCTGGTTACGTTACATAATCATTACCTCATTTTGAATGTAGTTTGAGAAAAGTAAAGCACAGCTGTTTGAAATTTCTCCCATGACACATGGATAGGGCTAGTAATCAAAGTCGCCATTCGTATTAGCTTGGGAAGCTTTCTATCCCACCTGAACACGACGATTGTAGTAGTCTTTTTATTTGAAACGATTGGATTCAGTTTTTGAGAGGTTTATCTAGCCAAACTTTTTTTCCAGAGATGAATCCCCTGGACTACATTTATCGTGCCTTAGACTGCAAACTGAAACTCATGGACAAAAATGACGAAGAAACACAGCATGTGCTCCAGTATATCCATCAGTCTAGTGAGTATTCAACGTTTGTTTCAGACGGAGTTTCAGAACTCACCAGGCTACGTTGTGAGTCAATCTGATGATGTTGCATGTATCCTTGAAAACAAAAATCAACCCGTCGGCGTACAGTATTCTAATTGGTGTCACAGATAAGCTCTAGCTGCTCATCCGACTTTATGGTTATAGGAATGATTGGTTACATATAATGATTGGCCTGACGATGGAAATGTTGTTCCAGTGTCCAAGGACACATGTGGCAAAATTCTTACAGTTCTGGTTGAAAAAATAAACGGTCTTGGATTGCTCTCTTCCCAAGGTAATGACCACCCTCCCAAAGTGGAGGCGATCTTTCGGCTGTCCCGTGAGGGCGAGGAGGAGCGACTGCAGTCCTGCGGCTTGGACAATCACAAGCTTCTCTGGCACGGGAGCAGGACTGTTAACCTGCTCAGCATCCTGAAGAAAGGCCTGAAGATATCCCCCATCGAGGCACAGTTGACAGGAGAAGGTTTGGAGAGGTGGGAATGGAGATATAAAATCCTGGAAAAATCACTCAATCTCGCTGTTTTCAGTGAGGTCACCTTCTGAATGCAGAGAAATGAAAGGCCCCAGTTGCATATTACAAGGGTACACTTCTGGGGGCACCCATTTTGTTACACAGTGCAAAACCAAACGTCAGAGAATCGCATTTTAAGTTGGCCACTTACTAAATGATTACTAAAAGATTGTGTTGATTATTAAAGTACTTCGTGCTCAGGTGTACGTCTTGACCCGGCCTAAAAAATTATTCTGTTAAATGCTCACTGTTAATGTAACTAGAAATTAGTTATTCACATAAAACTCGTTCCTTTCATGAAAACCTCAAAATTAGGAAACGAAAGTGGAGTTTGCCCCTTCCTAGAAACGAAAAATTGAGGGGGGATGAAGTTTTTCTCTCATTGCTTAACTTAATATACAGGGCACAAACTTTTCCCTGCACTTTTTGTGAATTTTACCCGACAGCGATCATCTCGATTGTAGCCTGATTTCAGTAGATTTTTACAAACGACTCTGCCAAAATGTCAGCATCAGATAGCCTTGTCAACTTTTAGTCACTTTGAGAAATCAGTGACAGAGTTTTTTTAAGGGGGAACTGTTCAAAGCAAAGCAGATGAACTGTTCAAAGCAAAGCAGATGAACTGTGGCTTCTGCATAATGGGCACCCAGGGGGCACATACTTCCACAGGGGAGGGGATGTGTCATGCACCCTGTTCTCCAACCCCCATAGTTCTCACAGTAACTCATTGCTTATTTTTATATTCAGGGGATCTACACATCAGATGCATTTTGCAAGAGCCTTGCTTACTGTAGAAGTTGGGAAGATTGTCAGCCTTCCCACTTCATGCTATTGTGTGAGGTAAGGCTTTCAGAAGGGAGTCAGTCGAGGACGAGTCAGATTTTTGCACCTGGAATGCTCCGAATAGTACATGAATACCAGAACTGTGAGAAATTACTGTAATATACAAAGTTAACACCACATAAAATTTAGTAATTTGGTTTTTGGCAGTCACTAAATATCTTCTGAAGGCAGCTTTAAAGCAAAGCAGTACATGTAGCAGCTTTCAACCCTACATTTTCTTATAACTAATTTAAAAAGTTAAGTCTTCAGGAATGAAAATGGACGAACTGTCTCTGAAACAACTAGCCCAACCTTCATTTTGCAACCAAATGCACCCCGAATTCGAGAATGAAATTACACACATCAAAGTTTGCAAACTGCTACAATTTCAACCCTGTTGCTGTCACAAGAAAGTCGTATTTCGAGCCTGTTTTCGACATCAACATTGAACCTGACAGAAATGAAACTTTTAGACATTCACCTCACTTCAAGGGGTTAGAATTACAAACAAGCACAGCCTGTTCAAGGAGTGCACCTGCAAACATTATTCTATTTCCAAATCAGTAGATATTTGAAATCGAGTCAGACTTTTCTCATCAAAAGTTTCACAGATCATTTTTCATTTTACAATTAAGCTATTTTTCACAAACTATTTCACAAATTGATAAGACAAACTCTTATGAGAAACAACTGATGTTTGACCGGTTACATTCGTTTATAAATAAGGCCAAAGATTGTTTATCATTAATCCAACAATGCATTGAGAACGTCAAAAGGTTAATTTATTTTAACAATTTGCAGGTTGCACTTGGCAAAACAGCAGACCAAAACGTCCGTGACTCGGAAGAAAAGAAGAAATTTAACAGCACATTCGTCACCGGCCGAAACCGGTCTAACGGCAAGCGCGAACTGTTTCTTCCTTCAGGTAGATTCACGATTAGCATGTCCTTTCTAATGCACTTAGTCAATGATTCGCCCGTCCCCACTGCCTTTATCAGGGTGCTTGTAAAGGCATGTGCCGATGTGGATTGGTCAGAACAATGACATCACAAAGGCATAACCAAACTGGCAAAAGTTCCAACCAGTGACCAAAGCAGAAATATTTTTCCCGGTCACAGTCGCAAAAATGCACCCAAGTGTGGTAGGGACGATCGAAAAACGTACTTAGCGCTCCTAGTACTTTGTTCATTGGACCGTGTCCAGGGCGTTGTCTCTATGGAGAGATTGGGCACGACCCTACTGTACTCACACACAAAGACGCAGTGTGTTACGCTCGTCCGATTGAGCTCCCCAAAGCTGAATAGATTGTTTTATTTAAAGACAGCCAAGGTTTTTTTCTGCTGATTTGCGCACTTTAAGACTACGGTCATACATAATCTGTGCTTCTGCATGCGGAAACCAAAACATAGCTAATCATCGGCCGAACTTAAATAACTTCCTTTTCCATTATTTGAACCCAAGGCTTAATTTGAGCTGAGCACATGCAATTCTGGCATCACCGCGGTTGTCCCTATTATTAGTCTCCCAAAAGAACTATATCCCTCGTTTCATCAGTTAGCATTTTACTTACCACGAGTCTTCATTGTTGAAAATTTGAGGTTCAAACTAATTTCACATACTTAACTCTTGTGTTTTCTCTTGTAGGTGTGTCGTTGCCCCTCGGTTGGATTACTTCCGACTCGGGCTACTGTTACACTGATTACAACGAGTACGTGGCCTACACTGAAGAACAAGTGTGCCTCCGCTATCTTGTGCACATGGCTTAATAACAGTTGGTGGAAAGCCATTAAATTTTGATCTACTCATATCGAGGACGATGCATTTATACTCTGATCTGTCCGAGATTTCATCTACGACATTGTGTCCAAATCCTGCTGAATAGAATCTAATTTCATCATTAAACATCACTAATTATAAAGAGATATATTTGTATTGCAGTCATTTATGATGACGTTAATATATCTTTCTTGGCCAAAGCAATCTTTCATCTGTTTTTCTTTTTCAATACACAATGTCCAATCATGTTGCAATTTCCACAGATTTAAAGTAGTGGGGTCAATCTTATTACATCCAATTAAAAGTTATATAACGTATATATTGATAGATAATACTGGTCCTTACTTTTCGGTGGACCCTCTTTCATGCGCGCGTTTCCGCGCGTGGCAGGTTGGATGAGTTTTTGTACCACTTACCATACCTTCTCCAGTAACCTCTTGCATAAGAGAAAGATAAATTTAAAAATAATTAATTGACTACAAAATGTTTAACTGTATTTCAGGTTTCACTTTGCAAAACGTCCTTGTTAAGGAAAATTACAAAACAGGTGTTTTACCAGTGCCATTTTTACAGGTTGGAATTGCCACCATGCACGTTTCCTCGATATCGAGTGCGCTCTTAGAATAACTCTTGATTTATTACATAGTACGTTGATGTTATATGTGGTAGTTATTATTGGTTACATTAGTTAAACTCTGATTCGACATTTTTAAAAGCTTTTACTTTTTAAAAGATGTCTATTTCAGTTAGCGTGACATTCAAATAAAGTTGCTAACTAGTTTTTCTATGTATGAATTTCATTTTCACAGTTTGAATCGTTTCAATAATGTTTTTCGGAAGGTCTCAGCTGAGGTAGATTTAGTTTGCTAAGGGAAAGTAAAATCTAAGAAGTAAAGTGCTGATGATTAAATGTAGCTAAGAGAGATTTAGTTGGAAATGTTCAGCTTTTCATCAGAGGTTTTACGCTTTATATTAGCACACAAAATAGATTACAAGAATCTTTCGGGTATCAGTGAATTTGTGATTGACTTTAATTATAGTTTCGTGAATATATTTAAAACAGTGAATGAATCAATTCATTACATATTACATTACGTATTACAAGTATTATGAATTGCTCAAGCTGGAATTTTAAACAGGACTTAAAAGTAAAAAAGAATAGTAAAACAGAAAAGTAAATTGTATTTTGTCATTTTCATAATTTTGTGACACTACCATTTAAAACGCTGCTATGTTTTTTTTGGCATGCCTTTTTAATTCTTTGTGTAGCTGACACTATCACTGTTTACGAATGTGATAAAGTTCAATAATTACAATTTATTTTATTTGCTGTAGGCGTTGTGACATACTAAAGTATAGTAACATCTGTTGGTCAAAAATTGAAAACATAGTTTAAGAGTAAAAAAATAAATTGAGAAATATAAATTTTGTAAAAAACTTACATTGATCGAGTATTTTGCTGAGAATTGAAATCTTTCTTTAATAAAAGTGATGGTTTATGGCCCATTTACAGTAAGGTTTCAAGCCACAAATATAATAATTTGTTGAAGCCAGCATACGGTTTGGGAGTTTTAGCACTTCGTTCCTCTGTGTATGTAGTTAGCAAAGGTCTGATCAACTTCCCCGTCTACTACAGTTACTCTTTTGTAGTATACGGTCTTAGTTTAGTGAAGGAATAATTAAAAACAATTATTTTGTCCATGGTGATGTTTCTATGATTACGAAGTTAATGCTACCATAGTGAACATTACACTGAAATAAATTTTATCCTTAGGATTAATAGCGAAACACCCTGAAGTATGTTAACTATATATCCCAAATGAATACTTGTGACCTAGACTGAAAGATTGTGTAATTGGGCTTTGTCAAAATTTATCTAATAAACTTCAATAAACATTGTCATTATTGGTTAAGTTTTGGTCTCGTGGGAGAGTTTGACGGTTTCGGTTCCGACTTAAACTCTGCTGTCTTCTGTGTTCGTTTACCGGTATTCAATACTGGTAATTCATAAATACCTCAGGCAGTCTCCCCATTCAACAACGTGCAATTTGACCGTGTATTAACATTTGAAAATGCCTACTGCGAAGTGATAATGCCCGCTGCGTAAACCACGTGCTGGCACCTAGATAGAAGAAAGTTTAATCGATTCCGATTGGTCAAGAGTGCACACGACTCGCCACGCACGCACCAAGTCCATATAAGGATATTCTTTTGGACAACTTGCACAAAGAATACACCATTAAATGGACGGGGCTGTTTGGGAAAATGCAAGTAAAAATATAGAACAAAATCGCTGGAAATCCATCATATATAATAATTGCTGATAATTTCAATTGCACACAAACGAGAGCACCCCCATTATTCCTGCTTCCTTATTACGGGCCTTGTAGAAGCTGAATGTCGTAACCAACGAATGGCGTACGACAACCGATAAAAAATCGACAATGTATAACCTGTCGACAGGTGATTTAATTAGAAAAAACTTTAACCGAAAATGTATCGTCTCTCGAAGAATTTTAAGCGACAACGTATCAGTAATCGGCCAATAATGGATCAGTATGACGGTACTACGTATACAATTCTTTTTCTCAGGAAAAAGAATTATGTTCGTCATTTTGGAGCATGTGCACACCTAAGTTAGCACCATATGTCCCAGTGGGGGGGGGGTAAAAGGCGCTTGGAGTTCAAACACATTTCAAAACACTTTTTGTAGCCACTTTTTTAAACATGTTAAACTGTGGCATGTTTATTTTTATTCGTTTAGGAATGTGATTACATGCTAAACAGATTTTAGAAAGCTGAACATGCATGTACTAATCAAAAGCGCTTTGCATTTAAACACATTCTCAAACACATTTCAATTATTATTTCATGGGTCAAACGTATGGAAAAAGTGGGCACAAAAATTGTTCAAACTCTAAAGGCTGTTGTTAGTGTGTTGGGTCAGGCGCTTTCATTTTGAAATAAGACATTTTGCTGGTTCAATCGAACTTAAAGTTTCACCCTCCCAGGGGCTGATGCAGAATCCGTTTAAAGTTTTACCTTTGATAGGACAGATGCAGAACCACTTTTTTGGGGGAGGGGCCTTTTTCTTTGGGGGACTTTGGAGAGTTTTTCGCTTGAAGTAGCCTGTTTTATGAAATATCTGAGGGGTGAGGCTACATTTTGGGACGTGAGATTTAAAAACTTTCTTGGCGAAGGAGGCACGTTAAGAGCGAATAGGTTTGCTGTAGCAATATGGAAAAGGTCTTTTTTGAACAGGTCTATGTGTGGTTCTGAAAAGAACCGGACTTCCTAAACGCCTTTGAAGAAAAGGGAAGGAAATAGACAAATAAAGTCGCCTTTTTCAATTTTAGAAAATGGTTCTCTTCTTTCGAGAAAGGGCAAGGAAGATGGTCATTTCTGGCCCTAGTTTCGCCAAAAGTATTTTTGGTTGACCTCTGTTTGATCTGCCCCATCGTAAAAGGCACAACCTTCCCCCGTCTGTAAATGTGTGATCCATAGCCATTGTTTCGAAATAAAAGTTGGCTGTTTCTTGGTTTGCGAATCCAAGGTAATGCCAATTTGACGAAATGTTAACATAAATGCAGCAGAAGCTCTCTTATACCTGAATTCAAACACGAAAATATCGTGACGGGCTGTAATATTGCATTATTTCGTCGCGAAAGCTCTAACCACTCTCGGAAGACCTCCGGAGGAGCGGCACCATAATCAGCTTCTTTGTAATTGTGTTACATTTCGTGCGCACACCGGAAATTGGCCTATTTTTGGATCCTGTCCTGCAGGGAATGGTTTGGCTACTATCCACGACAGGGCAATTGTTATACATTTTTCTGTGTGTGTGTGTGTGAGTTTGTTTCTGCATTCACTTGGGGACCCTAAATAATAGNAGAGCAATGCAAAGACGTGCACTGTAATAAAGATGAGTTTAGCCGTTACAAGTCCTGTGGAGGACAAGGATCTAAAAAGTCCATGCTCAAATTTAAAAAGTACAAATTCAAATTAGTCACTGTACCTTGGTAACAGTTAAACTAAAAACGAAATTCCAGGGCATTTTATTCAAAATAAAACTAAAATCGAAGTATATTGTAGCGGCAAGTGGAGTTATCCTCGGCCGACGCCAGCGAGGGGTCTAACTGAGAAGGCCAAGGGAGATGGATCGTTTGGGGCAGTTTACCACAAGGCGCAAGGCATTGCGCCACCATTACCTCAGAGAACCTATACGGTGGTGGCACCTAGGACACATAAGATCGGGCAGGGAAGGGGGTTGTAGGGATGGGTGCTCTCACTTATCAACCAGCACACGACACCGTTTTCTGATTTAGTGATATTTTATTCTTCGGTTATTATAATCATCTAGGCTGTGATCATCAGACTGAATTGGTGAATGGGTAGACACTAGAACCTACCTATAAAATTTTCGCGGTGATATATCCTACTGATCCTTAGGAGGACTCTATCTAACTGAAGGGCTTTTTCCCGAAGTATAAGGCTCTGTCAGCAATTCTCTAGCTCTAAAACCGGTCTAAGCTAGAAGTTTAACATCCACTCACCACCTAGTAATGTCTCCCGTGGGGCGGAGTTCCTCCCTCCGTGAGCTCAGCTCTCTCATTTATAGTAACGTGCACATTTTAATTGCACGTGCACAGTTAAATTAATGAACTGGTGGTGCACTGGTTGTGGACTAAGACTCTGCACGAACCTAGAACGAACTAACTTCTCCGGCTCCAACGCAGAGTGTATGGAATTCCATATCTGCCATTGCCCGTTGCCCGTCGTCTGTCGCTTTTCGCTTTTTGTTGTGTCCCAATTCTGCCATTTACCAGTTCCAAACATACCATTTTCCGTAGCCCGTCGTCCGTCGTCCGTCGCCCATCACCCATCAAATGGGTTGCATAGGACCTGCAAAAGCCGGGGTTTAACAAATGACAATGTGATGATTCCATTCACTTCTAAGGATTTTTTCCTAATAGGCAAGTACCCACCTGCAAAGCATATATTAGTCCCATAATTAATGCCAGTAATGGTAGACTACTCCTGCCCATTGACAAGAAAATATCGCCTCTCTCAGAATTCAACCAAGTGTTTTTGGGGGAAAACATTTTCAGCAAAAATGTTCAGGCCAACTTATCCACAGTCTTATTGTAGTTTGCATATTGTAAAAATGTGCCGATTTGTTTTCATCCAATTCCAGAAAGTAATCTGCCAACCGATACAGATATTCCATTTTGTCCTTTTAATTTCACCTTGAAATTCAGAAGTACTAGACAGTGCTGTGGATAACAAACTGTTTATTAAATGTATTGTTAGGGGGCAATTACCACTTGGTTTAAGTTTCAGAAAATGTGATGTGTCAGTTTTTGTGGGTGTGTATGCCATGGTGGATAGACCAATGAGTACAGGTTGTCCAGCACATCAGCATTATTTATGGGGCTAACTAGTACTGTGAGCCAACCTGCAACTCAAGTCATGTCTAATTTGGAATATACAACAGATTTTATCGTAGGTATACCTGCCCTCAAAATAATGTTGAATCAGTTCGTCTCTTATGGAAACTATTAAGGATTCAAACAGTGCAAATAATTTATTATTTACATTCCGTTCTGTGGGATATCGTGCAGGGACAGACAGAAATATTACATGGGCTACAAAGACCTAAAGTCAGGCCGTTGACGAGTAAAGTTACGTCAAGAGTAACAAAGTTATCGAGAAAAACAATCTACTCTAACAAAAGTCTAGTTTGTTAATTTGTTTATGTAACAAAACATTGTATTATTTCAAATAAAAGTCACTTACCGTCGTCAGTCTTTAAAAATGAAAAGATATTAATTTTTCTTTCAAGTGGAGTTCATCGCAACTGCAAAAACGAATACATCTCCTAGTTCTACTGCTAAAATGAGAGTCAGGCATGGTGGATCGATCGAACAAGGACATGTACATGTGAAACGATCAAGGGTCAAAATTAAAAATACCACTCTGCAATCGTGGCCAAAAACACACACACACACACACCCACACGGACGACGGCGACGCACGACGGGCGACGGCAGATATGGAATTCCATACAGAGCGCGCGTTTTTATACTTGGTGCGCCTAGGCCATTTTCCAATACTCAACTTTGTCTCCGACTCAGGCTTTGTCTGCGAAACCAATCCCGATTGTGGGCCTGAATCGTTTAAATTAAATTGAAATAAGTTAAGGTTTGGCTTTTTTCAAGATGTATTTTTGCGTTGGGGAGATGTTAATTATATATAACAGGTTNACTGTATGCTCAGTGCTTGTCCGAGAGCTTGCGAAAAACTGAGCATACAGTGCTTATTAATGTACGTTGGGTGAGGGCAAAACCTGTTATATATAATTAAGGTTTGGCTCTTTAGCATCTTACTTGATGTTTTGTGGCACAATCCGACTTGCCTCTGCGCTTGCAACTTCAAAGTCAGGCAGTGAAAACAAAAAACAAAAAACAAAAAAAGTTGAAGCCTCCGACGGAGCCGAACCCGAGCGCTGGAAAACGGCCCTAGATTTGCGCTAACCTCCAGCGCGGCATGTCAGCCCAGGCTGACGTATGGGTACTTGTCCCCTGGACAACTACGGTACCACCCAGCTACCACTCAGCAAGTTGCTATTGCGTTACAATAATTTTTAGCCGTTGGTAGCCCTAAAAATTCTTCAAAATCCGCTTTAAGGTTTTGCTCACAACAAAAATGGGGGTGGGGATCAATAGGCCACCCCCCAAACGTTGGAGGATATATACACCCTCCCCCGGATCTACGGCCATGGTCGGTTCTTGATTCCAACGAACTTTGGACTGCAAATGCTTGCGTTGTTTTATATCGCACTGCGATGGAATCAGCTGTGCTTCTATGGGGAAGGCCGTTTTTGGAAGGCTTTTTTCCCCTGCAAAACACTACTCTGGGATTTGTAGCATTATAACGACCCAGGAAAATCTCCCACTCCGAGTCAACTTTTCGTGATAAGGTAGGGCCTACGTGTACCGATAGTTTCAAAGACAGTTTTTCAGACATTTCAATTAGTAGACCCACACCACCACCACTAGGATAGAAACGCCATAACATAATTGCCGCAAATATACATTTTGGTTGCCAAACATGTACCTGACACTACCCATGGGTGATATTTCTGCAAACCATGGACGCTCAGGCGGATAGAAAACAATAATCACGGGTATAATGAGGAGCTCTGTTTGCAAAAGGATCGCACAAGGTTTCGTGTTTTGTTGGTTTTGTTGTCTGGTTTTGTTGTCTGGTCGATACCTTTTCCAAGACTTAGCACAACTACTGCTTAGGTCCCCCATCTACTCTTTGAAACCTCATCAGTAAAGTAATAAAACCAAATACAGCATGTTTGAGGAATGGCTTTCTATTGTTTTGATTCATAGGAACTCACGGGGTTGACTCCCACCTCTCCCCGTGGTTTTAGTAATTTTTTTCCATACTTTCTGACAAATTAAGCTAAGGCTCTAATACAGCCTTACACCCCAGATCCCCGCGACACATGGTGGGGGCGTCATGGGCTATTTTTGGGGTAAGTCTGGTCCAAGCCCCGTCCCCAACAAAGTTTATGAGTGCTACTGCTTGTGATTCCAAACACAGCAAAACACTTGACAAGGTCGTGTAAAAGTCTCCATGAAATTTTCCTCATTAAAAGTCACATTCTACTTTAAACTGAAAACTTACTCAAACAAGTGCACGCAGTAACATAATTTTTAGAAGTTATTGAAAAAAGTAATGTGTATCAAAGAGTCTCGAATTTCAAGCGCGACACTGCTTCAGAAGTGCTTTTGTTTTCAGAGAAATATCGGAGAAATTAAAACAATGGAGGATTTCGAGTCCCAGCATAGATTCGTACGTTGGCCATGGAATTTTGCATTAGTCGTGTACTGGTCGTCCTTTGAAATAAATTTCGTTGCTGTTTAAACTATAAGAAAAAATACTATAAATCAATTGTATTTTTAAAAGTAAGGTTAGCTTTAGTTTATAGACACAACGATATTGAGTACCCTGTATTTCAGTGACTTGACTGGTCTCTGTTTACTTTACATAATTTGGGTGTTTTTTTTGTTAAAGTGGAGCTGTTGTATACACGTTTCATCCCTGGTCGAAAGAATATTCCACATTTTCCATTTACTTTGTAATCTAAGAAGCATCAATGTTTGGATTTTACCATATACTCAGGAAACCATTTCAACGTGCTTTGATATTGAGTATTATGTACAGCTGCGTTCAAAAAACCTTTGCCCGATTTTACTTTGTAGCCCTTTTATTGTAACATCAACCAAAATTCACCTTTTCTTTGCAGATTTTCCAGCTTTATTTTTTTTAAGGTAACAACGTGAGAAAGAGCCCTCTATCCATGGGCAACCGATGGGGAATCGTTGTTCTCTGTGCGTCATTCGTCGTACATCTGCTTGTCACAGCAATGATGCGGTGTACCGGGGTGTTGTTTTCTAGCTTTCAAAATGAATTTCAGAGTACCTCTGCTCAGACTGGTGCCATTTCAAGCATTATATCGTCCTTTTCCTTTTACGGATGTAAGTAGAAATTCAATTTTTGGTGTCTTTCAGTGTTTATCCGATTTCCATTTTAAACCATCTAAAAACACTGGGCAACTTCTAGCAAAGCGACTTTAATGGTTAACAATTGTTCGAATAACATCGAACAAGAGATGGATGGCTTGGACCATCTAGTCGACCATTTGGTGTCAAGCCTTGGGGTATTGCCGCAAAGCAGATTTCAACGTGAAGGGCAGAGGGAACCATTCACATAAAATAATTTGTGTAAGATACCATTGACCATGAAAGACGCAAGATTTGCAACCAGCAACGAAATTTAACAACGATGAGATTTTGCAGATAGTTTTCTCTGGATGTTTATGTAGCTGTATTGCACATGCGTGTCGTAGGTTGCTAAATTTGTCAGATTCGTGCTATAGAAATGGTTGGAAGAACTGCCACCTGACAGTATGGGCCAGCGCGCACGGAGAGTTGGTATCACGCTTTTGTGTACACATAATGAACAGCCATGTTTAAACCAAAATCTGCCGCTGGCGCTACCCTCTTGGCATTTGTCAGAATCGTGAATACAGAGAGTTGCGACATAAATGTCACCCTTGTTACATCAGAATTATTTACCTGTGTGTCTTTTTTATATTAATCCGTGTGCACACACCCCTCTGAACATTAAACCTTTCAAAAGTTTTGTCCAATCAATCTTTTCCGGCGTGCACTTCCTGCAGCCACACACATTTTAGGTGTGTCCGTTCACCAGGCAAGATATGGGACGGAGGGGTACCCCCCCACATGTCCTATCCCTTATATACACTCTAGACTATTATTACCTAACACCCCCCCAGAAGTCTGTAAAGAATTCCTGGGATTCCGATCAAACAATGACCAACACAAAGGCGGGGGGGTTCTCTCTGTCCCACATCTTTCTTTAAATGTAGTCTTACGTAAGTTGTTTTATCCTCAGCCATGGTTATCGTTCGGAAAACGCCAGATATATTGTCCAGTGCACTGCCGTATTTCCATAAGAAAACGTGCCTTGTTGATGTAACTTATCCCAAGAAAATGATGGAGCGGTAACAATCCTTGTTGGAAACAAACCGACAGGTGTATGGGCCAATGCTCATGAACAATAGCTGCACGCTCTACTCTAAACATCTGAAAAGCCATGCATGTTTGAAAAATCTGAAGCTCGCGCTATACTTCTCTCTGTAGATAGGGCCTGTTTGTTTCACACGGATCTGGATCGTGATCAGAAATCCAAGAGCTCGTTCACTCGGTCAATTGGGCGGATTTTGGTGTCAGTCATCCAACGAAAAATTACTGATCGCTATTGTGTTGCGCTGATCTCGAGCTGCTGCACACGTTAACTTTGTCTATGAATTTCTTAGCTTTTCACCGCTTTGAGGCTCATGTTTAGAAGCCACATATTGTTGTGAACTCGGTAGCCATCTATTATTTATAGATCTACGTTTTGGCTTGCTACTGCTGTATATCATAGTTATACGTATACATATGTAACAATACGTGTAGTGGGTCAGTCTTGCATCCAGTGCACATTCAGCCAACACATTCTGTCTGACTGTGTGGATGCGCCCGGACCTCTTTTGTGTTTTCAACTATGCTAGCAATTCACGACGGTGGTGCTATTCTTCGTGCACTGGTTTATATGAACGCATCGGGACCTCGCCATCGAATCCGTTGTATATCTAATGCAATGGGATTGTTCAGGTCAGTGGTAAAAATCAACTCGACGTGGGTGTTGTGCTGGAACTCACAAATTACGGAAAATTTCCTCAATTATTACTGAACGCCGGCCAAACTGCTACGTCTGCCATCGGGGTATCTGTCGCTTTAATTTGTCTCTGATCCCCATTAATCATAATCAACAGGAGAGCCTGATTCGGGTACCGTAGCAACATGAGGGTTGAATTGTAGTTGCCCCAAGGACAAAGTTTGCTTCATGGAATGTTTGTTCCATTAACAACAAGGTCGCTTCAGTTTGTGATTTTATATCCGGTAATGACATTGACATTTTGGCCCTTCAGGAAACCTGGCTTACTGGTACTGATCATGACAATTGTACTTTGGCTGATATTAAACAGTTGCTACCCAACGACGACGTTGTGCATAATTCTGAACGATCTCGACGTGGAGGGGGTGTCTGCTTTATTCTCAAACTTGGCTTTGATAAATTGGTGAATAAAACTAATTCTTTCAAATCATTTGAATATATGGATGTAACCATATCTAGGAAGTCGTCGAGCTGTAGGATGTTCAACATTTATCGTCCGCCTGGGTCAGCCAGAAATAGAGCTTCTCCCGCAGTGTTTTTTGATGAATTTTCAACATAGCTGGAATCAATTACCCTATTCCCGGCCAGATCTTGCTTTTTGGTGACTTTAACTTTCACATGGATGTTCCTGGTGATCGAAATGCTTCCAACCTCTTACAAATTGCTGAAAGCGTTGGTCTTCAACAGCTCGTCACTGGTACAACTCACCCCTCAGGTCATACGCTCGATCTTGTTTTCTGCCGCAGATATTCTCCGTTGTTAGCTGATGTGAGTACCATCCGGGGGCTTCCATCTGACCACTCTGCCCTTGTGTGTCTTCTCAATTTACAACGCCCAGCTGCTGTAAAAAGACGAGTGAGCTACCGGAAACTGCGGGAAATCGACTTGGATGCCTTCCAGGCAGACATCGAATCATCTTTGAGACGTGACGAGCATATCTCAGATCTTACCGAGNGTTGACTCCACTCTGCGGTGTCCACTTGATAAGCATGCGCCAGTTGTCAGTAACACTATCACTGTTCACCCAAACTGTCCATGGTTCTCTGATGAGCTTCGTCGCATGAAGCAATTGAAACGGCGTGCTGAACGACAGTATAGGACCACGGGTCTGGGGGTGCATCGTCAAATCTGTTTGGATCATTGCAAAATGTATAAATGCCGCCTTTAGTCATCTAAGAGAAACTACCACAGCTCCCAAATTGTTCTTCTCACCGTTGATGAGCATCAACAGGTAGTTCTTATTCTCCTTGATTTTAGCTCCGCATTCGACACAATTGACCATGCCATCTTACTTGATCGCTTGGAGCATCGCTACGGTTTGACCGGGTCTGTCCTTGACCGGTTTCGATCGCACCTTGCAGATCGTTCCCAAACTGTGGTTATTGGCGACTCTGAATCTGCTCCACAGCTTATACAATGGGGTGTTCCACAGGGATCTGTATGTGGTGCTCCTCTGCTCACCTTCTACACTGCCCCTATTAGTGACTTCATGGCCAGACATAACGTCAACCATGTCATGTATGCTGATGACACGCAAGTGTATCTGATCTTTAAGCCGACTGAAGCTGCCAGAGCCATTCACCGCCTTGAGGAGTGTGTAAGTGAGATCAGGGCTTGGGCTGTCACCAACAAGCTAAAGTTCAGTGATGAGAAAACTGAAATCCTTCATTTCAGCTCTCGATTTGTCGACCATGCGAACTTGCCGCCAGTTATGATTGGCGATCTACTCGTGGATTTCTGTGACAAGGCACGTAATCTGGGTGTGGTCTTTGATGGTGATCTGCGTTTAAGGACCGTTTTAACGTATGTCGAGTGGGATGGGCATTTATCTACATAATTGGCTCGATTCGAAGCTATCTTAATAAATCCCCGACTGAGAAATTAGTGCACGCTTTTATCACCTCGAGAATCGATGTCTGCAATGGCCTGCTCGTGGGCCTTCCAATCAGTGACATACACAGGCTGCAAAATGCAGCAGCCAGATTGGTCTACCGTTGCAAACGGAGTGAGCACATAACCCCAATCTTGCAATTACTTCATTGGCTTCCGGTATCTCAGCTTATTATCTACATAACCCTCATCCTTACATTCAAAGGAGTGCATGGACTGGCGCCATCCTACTTACAAGAGTTGGTACATCGTTATCAACCCACTCGTCAATTGAGGTCTGCATCGCGTATGCTGCTGCAGGAGTTTCCCCCCCCCAAGGACCTCCTCGTACGGTGGCAGAGCATTTGGCGCTGTTGCTCCCTCTCTCTGGAACAGTCTGCCTTTGTATGTCAGGGAATCAGTGACACTTTATGTTTTCAAAAGTCGGTTGAAAACATATTTTTTAAATCAGTATTTTAACTCATGATATTCTCCAAATCTGATTATGGATGTTTTTGTCTTGAGGTCCAAATGGGTTAAGTTTCATATTTGTTCGGTTCGGGAATGCACTTCGTCGGTTCACAAACGACTAGGAAGTGCACGCATTTCGGTCGCTCTGCTAACAGCAAAATGAACACTTGCCACCAACATGGCTCTTTTCAACCAATATGGCGTCTTTTGGGGGCGAATGCCAGAGCTGTATATAGAGAGAGTAGCGACAACTTCACACTTTGGAATCAAAATGGGTGTTCATTATGTGTGCAGTAGAGCGTTCGTCTATTGGGCCTCGAGTTCAACCAAGAGAGGGCGATATTTCCTTACAACAGAGGCTCCTTTNGTAGCTCGCGCGCATTCCTTATATACCCATGCGCGGGTTATGATTATGGGATATAAATGCTTAACTGCAAATAATTAAAGAGGGCGCTCTAACCACCCCGCTATTTCGCTACAGTATTAACTACGCATCGCTGGTTCACGAACAACTAAGAAACGCAAGCACCACTACCGACAACATGCATACATTTACTCCAGACCAACGCGGCTCTTTTATGAGTGGGTACTTCTGCTCGAGGCGTATTGTGTGATAATAAGTCCATTTGCACTGACGCATAATCATTTCAGCCGCAACTCTTTCTATAATGCGCTCTGCACGGATTTATATTAAAGTCTGGACCTCTACCTTATGCAGCCAGTAGAGGTCATTCAAGCTACAGAACGGACATCTTAACGCGCTGGATGCAAAGGTGATTCTAAAGCTAGTTCGCCACTGTTAGTCAACTTCGTTCATGGTATCAATTGTTACAATGGCAAGCGAGCAAGCCACCACCTTTGTGGGTGCACCCCTGTGAATTTAATCACACTGACAGACTTTTAATTTCAAATTCTTTTTAAAATACAACTATCACAGGTGTTAAGACCACACAGCAAAATGATGTTCAGCATGTCGTCTTTCAGTTTCCTAAAGCCGACCAACCCTCAGGCTAAACGAGGAATATTTGGGAACTTGAAAAAGAATCATTTTGTAAAAGAATCCCTCTGAAAAACATCTAAATAGTGCCACTTTCGGACCCGCCTTCATCCAAATTGCTCAGAAATGGAAGCCCTAATTCCATGCCAAAGGTTAAGTGCAATATCTCTTCAATTCCCCAAGTCCATGGCTCTCACAACTCTCTTATATACAATGTCTTGAGTGTATAACCTTTGGACAGACTTTTTTTCGTGGATGCATGGTATAAAGCTGCTGAATTAAGTCGATAAGAGGGTATTTGCGAGTCCAGACTTTTATATGGCGCTCTGGCATTTGCTGTAACGAACAACGCCCTCTTACGGCTATTACAAAAATAAAACAGCGCGTTGAAGCGACATTTATGTCGGCATAAATTTGGCGCCGTGTGGAAGGTTGGTTGGGATTTGTTCTTGATCTGCAAGGCCAGCCGGCTGACACTTCGCACAAGCAAATAGATCTTTTTCACGCATAGATTCATAATTATGCACGCATAAAATAGCATGGCAGGATTGGTATCTGGGTACCAACTTCATGTACAATTTCTCTATGATCCTCCGAGTTTTAACCCTTTGATGAAGTGGAAAATAAGAAATTCAGAAAAAATGCACCTGCTTCCCACAAAGGAAATAGGCAGGGTTCCTAACCGCATGCCCAAATCAAATAGAAGAGATTTGTGATAGGTCCATTATTGGTAGAGGGATTACGTCCCCCATCACACAAACTTAACAATTATTTAATGTAAAAAATAAGAGCAGAAATAGTTAGAACTGAGCCCATGGATTTAAGGTTAAATAGCACTTTAACAGACATCTCTATAAAGTTACAAGTGAATACAGTAAAAATCCAAGCCAAGCTAAGCCCCCTCCCCCAAAAAGCACTCATGGAAAATCTAAGTGTCTAAAATTACAGGCACTCTAGGCGGAATACTTGGGAATCGCTTTGGCTGTCGGATTGCAACCATGATTGGTGGTGTGCTCAGCATCGTGGGAATGGTAGGTGGCGCTCTCGCTAAAAATATCTATCACATGTACGCCACGTCCACAGTTATAGGTGAGTTCATTTTCCTTGACAAAACTGAAAATTCACTCAGCACGTACAAGATGGTGCAGGTTTATTCCATCGGTCAATTAGAAGCTCCATGTGCACCCAATTTGAGTAAATTCTTTTGTGAAAGTTTCATCCTAACATTTGACTTCTTATTTAATTTCTTTGAAAATGAGCTTGCAAAAGATCATGTATTAGTGCGTTCCTTAGTCAGTGTGGTGTGTTGTTTTCTAGGAATCGGCAATGGCGTTGCATATGCACCAGCAATTGTTGTAGTCGCTAACTACTACGACAAACGCTATCCGCTGGCGTGCGGATTTATGTCTGCTGGACATGGCCTTGGATTGACAGTATTTGGCCCTTTCATTCAACTTCTGGTCGACACCTATGGCTGGCGGGGAGCTTTGTTGGTAACCGGCGCACTAATTGGAAATATCTGCGCTGCGGGAGCTACCTTCCGTCCAAAGCCGCCAACCTGTAAGAAAGAGACGGTTCCTGCGGATGAACAAAGCGAGGAAGAACTTAGTGCGCGCCAGGATGTTTCCAGAAAATCTGCACCGAGAAGAAATCCCATGATGCGTGTATTCTACAGGGTATCCAATGTCCTGCGGCTCTACTTGCTCTGTCAAAGTTATCGATTTGCAATGTTTTGCTTTGCCCAGGCCGCCTACATCTTCTGTTACGGGTCCTACCTTTTGTACATCGTTCCCCGTGCCAACTCATTTGGCATTGAAGACCAAAGGGCTGCTTTTCTCCTCACTGCCTTCGGGATTGGCAGTTTGGTTGCACGTCCTCTTTGCGGACTTCTAAATCAAAAGGTGTCATCTATGGTCATCTACCAAGCATCGATGCTCACCAGTGGCTGTTTTGTTCTGCTAGCGCTGCTAGACGCCTACCCTTACCTCGTCGTCTCTGCCGTCATGGTTGGACTTGCATTTGGGTTTGAGATAACAGTGAACCGTGTGATGATGCGTGAGTTTGTTGGCGTGGAGAATTTCGGCTCGGCTATAGGACTCTACTCTGCCTTCGGAGGTGTTGCTGATCTTACTGGCCCTATAGCAGCAGGTACACGTAAAACACCACAACAAACATACTGAAGAGGACATTTTGTTAAACGCTCCACACTTTTCATTGTCTCTTTAAAGAGAAACGTAATTCCGCTAAAATGCATTGATCGGAAGGGGCCTATTCTGCTTAAAATAACTTTTAAAGAATAAAAATTCGTTACAAATAAATGCCTTTGTATCTAAATGCAACGAAATTGGCAATGCTTCTAAACAAACAAGACAAACAAATATATTAAAATCTCGCATAAAAGCTTCAGTTTAGGAGTATTAATTTTGTTTCACTTTCAGGTGCCCTATATGACGCCATTGGAGGTTTTTTGCCTCTTTTCGGTATTCTGGCAGGGTTTTCGTTCATCGCATCCCTAGCCATGCTATCAACACCACTGTTGAAGAAAATAGAACCAGGTGTATACAGCCAGGTAGCAGTGGACGCCGTTTGACAGTCCAGATGACAGTGGGTTTTCGCTGTCAAAGGTTTGCACATTAATGCAGCTGTATGGGCTTAATCCTCTTCATTGCTCAGTCGTTTTTCACCTCAGAAGACCATAGATTCAACTAATTGCAATTACACATTGTAAAATTAGTACAAGTTTTGGACTGTTCAAGTTATGTCCGTCTACTGACTTGGCCAAAACTGCATTTTTAGGTGCAGTGATATCTTCACTTATAACTAATGCTCCTGTACGAAAGCCCGTTAGTGTCATTAAGTACGTATTTCCAAAAGTGAAGTTTATTTTTATGAAGTCCTTTTTTGTAAGATTCTAACTCCGTTTTTACGAGATTTATCTTTCCAAAAGTGTTGTTTGTTCGAGATATACATATATTCTCCAGTTCGTGATTATGAGATTTACCCGTAGAAAAATTGTTTCTAATTTTAGAAACAAAATATTTTTTATGTTTATTTTTAGGAGTTATGTGTTTTGGAAGTTCGTTTTCATGAAATACAAAACAAACTGGAAAAAATTATATCTCTTTAAAATTATCTTGGAAAAATGCTCAACATAAAAACAAACTTACCAAAATTATACTTTACTTTTGAAAATATACTGAATAACACTAACTTTTATGAACATATAAGTAAGAAATAGCTCTGAAGAGCAAAATTCATTTTTGGGACATCTCATTCACCCTATCAAACAACGCATAATGCAACATCGGTTAACGCTTCTGCAACGTGGGATCTGGATAAAATGACAGCACACATAATTATGTGGAACTATATTCATGAAAAATACTTATTTGTGTAAACATCTGATATAGTTTAAATTTTAGTAAAACCTCATTGCAACCATGTACCTGTAGATACAGATAAATGAAGAGTTCATGATGTTTATACTCATCTTAATATTTGCGAAACTATATTTGACATCTCATTTTACTCCTATATAATAAGAAATGATTTGACATCTCTTTATCGCTACTCCTATTGACAAGTAAACGTTTTAATTGAATGCTTTAAGGTTTGTGAGCAAATCCTAAGCCCAAAATTTCATCATTGAAAATACCGGTGAGACGCTTTGCTCATTGGCTTACTGTCATGAACTGAAACAACAATGAGTCATCTAAACAAACAAAATATGGGACGGGAAGGTATCCAAAATTTGGACAAGACGCAGAAACAGCTGAAACATAGAGGTTTATGCATTGGATGACTCGCACTTTTGCTCATAAATATGCAAATTTGCAATTGCACACAAAATGAAAAAGGTAAACCGAAAATTGGGTGGTGTGGGACACAAAAGAACATCAGGAACTGCACCATTACAAGGTTTTTCCCTTGCACGCCCGTTAAAATTTTGTTTCATTGCTACCTTACGATGTCCCCAGCCTTAATGTTCTGACCTATTTATGTGGAATTTCCAGATGACTTTATCACCAGGGCTGGGGAGATTGAAGTTTCAATTTATCGGAAATATATTCATCAGATTCATTTGCACTGTAACATGCATATCTTTTATGTAAACTAAGAAGAAATATTTACGTGGCACATGCTTAGTTCATTGTTGACACTTTGCAATGGTTAACCATACTTAACCACATTTCAGTAGAGGGTCCAAATGAAATTGATCCGTTCCCCTTACCCGATCGACCCGGAGAGACCACAAAAATTTTATTGTAGTTAAAAAAGATAAGCCAGTAAACTATACCTGTTGTCTTCTTTTCATTTACGAAGCGCCCCTAGAAAAATCTTTCTACGTCAAAAATTATGTTTTTTTAATTGTTTCGCTGCTTATATTAGTTATTTTAGACTCAAGAAACGTCGGTTGGTTTTACCATTTTCTTGCTCACGATTCAATTCGCTATCACAGTGATGTTAAATGCTCATTGAAGCCTTACTGGTCTTAACCTAGCCACAAATGCACACTTAAGTTGCCAAAGATGGCATGATGGAAATGCGGAAATTAGTCCATGTATACAAGCCAAAGTAGCGTTGCAAGTCGACAAACATTCGTTGGGAAAGAGGATTTTTGCAATATCAAGGAACATGAATTCGGCGTGTATTTTTGCCATGTTCATGACATTTACTTTTAGGTTATACCGCTCATACTTGAAGCGAGCGTGTTTCCACAAACTTCCCGGCCGTAACGCGAAGTTCATCGCTTGCTCCACAAATGCATCACATACGTTTACCCCGCAATACACGCCTATTTTTGGCAGGTTCTGTGGTGACTGTAACATTGTGCGCACAGTGGTGTGCACGACCCGATTTCTTCATTGTTTCATAAATGTTTTACCTTAATATTGTCTTCATTAATTGAGGCAACTTTTTTCCAGGCCTGTTTGTGGCTTTCTTTCAACAGCTTTTTAATGGAGTACCTGGTGTGCGCATTTTCTTCCTGCAGTGTTGCCAAACGTTTTGTTTAAAACAACGTTAAATTCATTCACATTCTGGTACAATTACCTTCACAATACATGCTTCGAACCTTTGGGAACAATTTCATGTCATGAAATAAAGTCGAAACCTCAAAAATCGGTGGCCTAAATGGGGAACAAATTCAGCGGAGTGTCCCCTAACGTGTCGCACTTCAGAAAATCCAACATTTAAGAATTTCGTTTAAAGTAATAAACTCAGATAAATCATGCTTCTACCCATCTGCAAGTTTGTAAGAAATGTTTTTTTCCCTGAGTTTTGAATGCATTTATTTTTAAAAGAGCTCATTGTGCACTTCGCAAAAGCAGGCCAAATAAAACTTTGTTTAAACTTTGTAGCGGGAACATAATATAAAATTTAGAAGTGGTAATTTGAGAGCTTGATAACATTTCAACTACTGTGAAATTTGAGGACTTCTGTAGACGTCGCTCTGGCAAGGCACGAGATGCCGAAAATCGAAGTGCGCCGCGGTAAGGTACACGTGACCACAACTAAAATCTGGAAAGAAAATCCGACCTACCGACCTCATTTTTTAAAAGGTGAGCACTCAGAAGCAGAAAGACTTTTTTAAACAAAAGGTAGGGCTTTTGATGAAAGTAACGAGACAGGTAAAACGTCAACTCCAACTCAAAAAAAAAATCTCCTGAAGCCTCCCAGACGGGTTTTTGAAGTTTGTTATCTTAAGAGGAACTAGTGTATAACTACAAATATATACACAATAGTCTTTACATAGCGGTATCTGTTACGAAATGTATCACGTACTACAGTTGTGGTGAAAAGTTTACATAAAGAACTAAAGAAGGCCCTGTTCTGTTAAGTTCTGAAAATTCAACTTCTTGTAGGCTATTGTCTTTTTCCATAGATGTTAATCAAAAATTTCACTTTATGTACAAATTTCAGAGCATCAATTCTAGTAAAAGTGTCCAATTTCAATGAGGCAAGGCTAATAAAAGCCACTGAAATCTCAGATTGCTGGTGTCTCGCATTAAATCAGAAGTCTAGTATCTACTGTGACTGTAGTATAGGCTGCCACTACAAGCAACAATGAGAGTCACTACAAAATTATACCAACTTGCCAAGGATAGCTGCGTTGTTTTTGTCAATGATCCTAAAAGTTTATAAACTCACAAGGAAGTGATATGACTACAGATGCATACCTAAGTCAATGGACCAAAACAGCTCAGTCATCGTTTTCGTTTAGTGAGTATATCGAGATTATAATTCATGATATTATTCTCGGTATATTCACCAGCATATAAAAAAACAAGGGATAACGCACACTTAGCACCAGTTTCAGTTTATAGTTTTTGCTGACTAACCTGACCTTTTCAGAGAAAAAACCTTATGTGAAAGTAAAGAGAAAGGAAAACCTAGAATAAAATGAAAGTCAAGACACTGGAACAAATGTAAGTATTTCTGGATCATCTTTTAATCTTCAGCAGATGCATTATTCCCCTACAAAGAGTACAGACATAAAGAGTACATAAATTTCATAACAACATGATCAACTTATTTATAAGCTGCAAAGTTGGTAGTATTGTGCAGAAAAGGTTAGCATTATCCACCCTAAACGCCCTGTCACTCCTTGACGATTTAGCCAGTGTTGTTGAATAGCTAGTGTACGTCAAATAAATTAAGGGTAATTTTTGTATAAGTTTAAGGGCACGCTGAAGCACGGTGGTATTATTTTGATCGTAGTACGGCGAGGTCGTCGAAATATTTTATTCATGTTCATACGTCCAGCATACGCGGGCCATACGTTATAGGTAAGCTATGGGATCGTTGACACAAATCCTACAGGTGACTTGTAAGTTACTCATTTAATGCGTCGAAATTATGTCTAGCGTACCCAAAATGTATTACTAACCTATGGGTAACGTGCTTTGAACCTATGTGTAGCTTATATCAAACTTATCTCCAACGCATTTTGACGTATGTGCACGTATTTGACGCGCTCCAGACGACCACAGAACTTACTAAACGTGTTTCTAACTTACAGCTATTGTATGTAAGTTATCTATAAGTTGTCGAAACGTTCTATTTATTTACTAATACGTTACTATACGTCCAACATGTTGTGGGTACGCTATGTATACGCCCAAACTTGAAAAAAATCGATAGTTCAGCGAATTCACCAAATTTTTCATACGTCGGCATACGCTGGCTAAATCGTGAAGGTGTGAAAGGGCTTACAAGCAGCTACACCCCTTATCTGTTGAAAAGAACAATGTTGGTTGGTTGTATTCATGAAGTTGTTGGTAACCAAGAATTTCACTTATACTCGTTTGTGAACCAGCGAAGTGAAGTAAGTTCCCATCAAAGGGGATTCCGTTACAGGTGTGACCCTGACTGGGATTTGGGCCGAGTAGATAGCGGCCAGAGACGGATCCAGGGGGCGTAAGGGCGCACACCCTTTAATGAACAAATAAAAAGAGAAGAGAAGCAGGGAAGGGGAAGGAAAAAGAGGATAGGACCCCAGCCCCATAAATGTGAGCATGTTGTAAAAGACAACAGTTCTGCTCCCCGTTACCCAACCTCCCTAATTGTTATGGACGCGATCCTGAAATTTTTAGTTCACGCCCCCTGTTGGAAAATCCTGGACCCACCCCCTGGAGGCAGCCATCGGGCGACATGATTTCTCAGCTGTGCTGGTTTATTCTTTCTTTATTTTATTTTTATTTATTCATTCTGATATCCAACAGCGGAGATCCGCCACTTACAGGTATCATGGAAAACAGAACAAAAAACAACTAATAATAAAAACTGACTTATAGGGGAAAAAGGGACAAATCCAAATTACTTGTAAATAAATAAATAAAGAAATAATTATATAAACATAAACTTGAGTAAATACATACATTTAAGTGAAGTTAATTCAGTGTAAAACTGGCTAAACCTGTGGCAGTTTACATGTACATAGTTGAGTTATGAGTGCGAAGAACTCTGTGGGAGCACAGACAAAACAGTATGAATGAGCTTTCCTTATGTTAAATAACTTGAGGTAAATATAGTACAACCAGAAACGGGATATTTAAGTTAAATTCCGTTTTAAGCCAAATCGATGTAAACGAATCCAACATAAATTATGTCTAATGGTACAAATTTTGACAGAATGAACACTTTTTCGGAAACTTTCTTCGATACTCAAACTAGCAATTAACAAAATGGAAGTAGTAATCAATTGATCAAATTATTGGAATAATCTAACGTTAATTACGCTCATGGTTACTCCCTCATAAAGACAAATTATAATACTGCTATTATAGACCAAATGGTCATCAATGCAATGATCAGCAAATAACGGTAAATAATGGCAGTGTAATACGATAGCTGAGAGTCTAAGTCAATGGAAGTCTTAGAAATAAAGTGAATTTTATTACAAAAAATATTACCCGTGGGAGCGAAGACAAAAAAATACGAATGAGTCTTCGTCACAAAGGAGTATGAAAGAAAAGCTTTCAGAGCAAGACTAACACGAGGGCGCTTCTCTTATTTGAATAGCTTGTACAGGTTGATAAAAGAAATGGTTATATGATAGGGGGTATAGTAATTAAACAAAGTTAATGGGAATAATAATACTAGCACGTTATGACCGTCACACTAGGAAAACTGCGCCCTCTCTTGGTCCTTCTCGCACTCACTGCAGAAAATAGCTAAAATAGGCTCTGTCCGAAACGGGCTTCCAGAGCTACTGCTAGGTGCTACTCCGCGTGTTTCAATGGAGTGAAGACCTAGGCCTAGCTTTAGACAACAGATTCGGATGCAGCCAGCTTCCCGCTACGACGCATTACACGTACATGTACAGGTATAATACTTTGTTTGGGGGTCATTTTATACACAATAATCCATTAAAAAATGTGACAAAAAGGGGATCCTCCAATCAAGAAACAGCCGATGAAGAGCAACAAATTTCAACCAATGGACAAAAGGCTTAGAGGGGCATCCATCCAATCTGCGATTTTGTTTCTGGATAAGGTCATTATTTACACTGAGCTGTAGCGCTCTACGTCAAGTGGTGCTCGGAGCTGTTGTTGATCCCTGAGCCTATACATTGAATAATTATAAATATAGCGTTCTATTGTCAAACGGTGCTTAGAATTATGGACGCTTTGGGCCTTTGTGGGTGCCGAAAGATTGCATATAAATGGAGGTTCCGAGTCAAATGGTACTTGGAGCTATGATCTTGGGCTTTTGTGGGTGCCCAAACAATGCTCATATGGAAACTAGCGTGTCAAACGCAGGATGAGTGGGCTGCACATATTTCGGTACCCGACACACTTAATCGAGAAAAACTTTCTAGTTGGCTGAGGTGTGCACATACAATTTTTTTTGTGCTTGTGTGTTAGTTTATTCGTTTAGTTGGTCTGCTTACAACCTCTGCGCGTAGAAATAGCATTGTCTATAGGTCAAGCAAGATATAGCAGTTCATGACCTCGTTGGACTTGGGACTGCAATTGTTTGCACTGTTATCGTAGCACTGTGTCACCGGCAACTCCTAAAACAAGACCTTCTTTCGAAGGTTGGTATATTGCTTGTACAAGGACTGCTCTAGGATTCGTCACATTTCAACGACCGAAGAAAACATACCACTCCGGGTCAACTTTTGGTGCATTTTCAGGTACATTCTCCAACCTTTTCTCAAAGACATCTTAACAAATGACAGAAATTTCAATTGGAAATCTCGAAAAAATGCACCTTTCTGCTCCGTAAATCTTCATATTATGTCCTAAATGTGTTGCCATTTTATAAAGGTCTCCAGATAAATGATCGCGCCAGTTGCTTAAACTGCTATCACTAATTTAGGAACAAAACAGGGATTTGTGAGTTATATCTAATTTGAGCGCGTTCCATTGTCGACATGTGTTTAAGATCTACTCTTTCTACGTCACAGTCTTGTTTTGCTACGCGTGGGTGGCTGCCAACACTTTGACAGGCCATTACAAAAGTAAAGGAATACTTCGCTTAGCGTAAAATCAAACATCTCACGCTGCTATCAAAAAAAAAGACAAAAGAATAAGCTATCACGTAGGCCTATGTGTGGAAAATCTACATTAACACAAACCAAGGGTGGTATTTCTGCAAATCACGACCGCTCATGCCGACAGAAGACAATAAGAGCATGATGGGAGAGCTCTGTTCGCAAAGGGATCTGGCAAGTTGGAGTGTTGTCAATTCGCCTTAGACCCTTTGCGAGACTTCGCGCAACTATTGCTTAGCCCCCATGTAGTCTGAAACCTCAGCACATTAGGGCAAGAGGAGTGGTTACTATTGCTTTGATTAAGAAGAATTCATTGGAAATGACCACCTGTGGTTATGATTTGTTTTTTACTTTTACTAAAGCTGTATCTCCATTTAGGTACAGCTCTTATACAGCCATACACCCCAGTCCAGACCCCCTGAGCATTATTCAACTATTTTGGGGTGAGTTCTGGTCCAAGCGTCCCCCATTCTAGGAGCGCCAATTCTAAAAAAAAAATTGAAAAGAAAAATATAAATAGTCGTGCTTTGGTTGCTGTTCGAAATTAATTCCGTGGCAATTGTAAACTAATGAATGCTCTTTTGAACCATTTGTAATTTTTAAATAAAAAAGAGAAGTGCGATTCGAGACTGGCTATAATTTCTCGATTATATATCAACAGTATATAAGGACTGTGTCTTTCAGTGACTTGGCTGTGCCGATGTAAACTATGGGTGTTTGATTACTTTACTTAATTTCATTGGTTTACACTGAAAAAACAAGTGCACAATTCAGTTACACTCGAATGACCCTAGTCACTTAATTAAAAAAATCTCATTGCCCTTTCGTAGTGCATTATGGGATGAATAAGTTATAGAAGTTTGCGGTGGCACCATGGAAGTACATCTCCATCTGAGTATATGAGACTGTTGTTGTTAATGTACCGAGAGCGCTTGATGCAGGGGCAGATACAGGAGTTTCCAAACGGGGGAGCGTGGGGTACGTAACCAGAGGTTGGGTAACCGAAGTAGGACTGTTGTTTTATGGGAATATTTATGTGATCTTTCTTGTCCCCCTCCCTTCTTTCCTGGGGGGGGGTTGCATTCCCACGCCCCCTAGATCCGCACCTGTGATTGAACAGCGCTAGTAAGACTTGACCTTGCTGGTAGTAAGACCTCCCACGAGCGACGTTAGATGAGCTTTGAAGCTTTGAAGAAAGGGATGGCAACATTAGTTTCTTGACGTTGATGTATCTAGGAAGCAGGACAACAGTCTCAACCACTGAGTCTACCGGAAACCCACCCATGCAGATAAATGCCTCCACAGCGCTTCCTTCCATCACCCAAAGATCAATTTTTCTGTCAACCGAGCTTTTGTTCGCAGGGCATACAATGTCTGTTACAAGGAACTTACTCAAGAACTCCACCCCCGGCCGACGGGTCAGCCAGACCGAAAGCCAGCTACATGAAGTTAGGGTCCGATACTTCTATCAACCTTCCTCACTTAGGCAATACTTCCCACCACAACCAGTGCATCCTCCACAATCATGGTATTCGAGTGTACCATACAGCACTCATGAAGATACAGAACCTGCTGACCTCCCACAAGGACCGGCCCAATCCACAGGACAAGCCAGGAGTGTACAAGATCACCTACCAATGCAGTTAAGTGTACATAGGCGAGACGGGCAGGGACCTCCCAACCAGACTTAATGAACACAGATCCCATGGCAGGAAAGGAGTTGTCGAAAAGTCAGCCATCATCAAGAACTCCCACCCGAAGACTACCAGGTCGACTGGAGCCAAGCCGAACTCATCATTAGCATAGGTACCCTCGCCGCATTAGGGAGACCATCGAAATCCTCAAACACGACACAGTACAGCAAGACATCGGTTTCAAATCAGCAACATCTGGAATCCCATCCTCACTCCCAAGTCCAATGGGTCTCCTATACCCTCGGACATATCCCTAGCCTAGGCCTATGGGTCTCCTATACCCTTGGCAACCTTCCCCCATGCTGACACACCACATTGATCTGCTATCACCCGATGTTCCGCTTAATTGCCCTTGGTTGAATCCTGAGTTAGCATCCTTTCCACACCTCACCGCCTGCAGACACAATGAAGCAGCTTCCCTGTTGGAACCTCCGCAGTCCCCTGACGACAGACAGAGCATACTGTCCTAAACGTTGAGTACCCTGAGGTTCTTTTCAGAACCACACACGCTCAGAAAGAGATGTCCTTCCGTGGTGCTACCGCAAACCTCCATAACTTACGTGCTGCCTTCACCATGCAAAGCTTTAAAGCTCATATAGGATAAGTAATCGACAAAGTCTTTCTTGTTAAGTGCTAATTTTTTTTTTGCTTTTCCAAAGATTTGTTTATATTGGTTGAAAATTCGATGTTTTTAGTATTATGTACGGATATGCTAAAACGAGTTTTGCCCAATTTTACTCAATTGTCCTTTTAATGTAATTTCTACAGAAGACTACACTTTTCCTCTGCAGATTTTCCGGCTATTTTTTGAAGGGACAACGTTGGAAAGCGCCCTCTTATCATGGGCAAGCGATGGGGACTCGTTATTCTTTCTGCCTCAGCCATTGTACATTTTCTTGTCGCAGCGATGACGCAGTGTACCGGGGTGTTGTTCTCCAGTTTTCAGAATGAATTTCAGGGCACCTCTGCTCAGACTGGTGCCATTTCGAGCATTATGTCGTCCTTCTCCTTTTATGGATGTGAGTAAAAATTCAATTTGGACCTCCTTCTCGTGCTTAGTTTTCAGTGATCGTTTTAACCGATTCTTCCATGATTGGTTTAACCATCTAAAACGTATGGACAAGCTCGTGTGACGATTATGGTTAACAATATGGGCAATTTAACATGCCCTGCGTCATCATGAGGATGCCAAGAATAAGTCTTTTTTGCATTGCGTTGTGTGAACACGGTCGAAAAAATTCTTTTTGTACGCCAGAAACTTAAAACAAAATAATACGTTCCAGAAGGTCATACAATTTCTTCTTTTTTCCACCTCTCCCTGTAGGTATATTTCCTTTTGCTGGTTACACACATGCAACACAGTGTTGCTTCCTTCCTATTCACATTTTTTAAAGAGTTTCTTGCATGTTGTCAAAGTGACTTCCAACATTAATTACCTGCATGTACATCTAATCACAGGATCTACCCAGGACTTTTCTTGTAACCCTTGACAAGTTGCGTTATGATATATCCGTGAATGATACCTGACCTAGGATTTTATCAACAATCCTCGGGGAATCTTTGGTCAGGGAACCAGACTAGCCCTGTATGCAACGAGGTGATGCATCATGATCGATGAATCAACTACACGGAAGTCTTAGAACCAATACAAAGTAGTAGGATGCATTCACTAGAGCTGTTTATAAAGAGAGTTGCAACATGAGTGTCTGAGTAAACCAAAATGGTGGGTTATGCATCAGTGTACATGTGCAATAATCAGCGCACAATAGATGCATGCTGTACATAGCGGCGCACCTGCTTCAGATATTTGGGCGAGAACTACGATTTGACCACAAGTAGTTTGCTAAAAATACACATACGCAACAAAGTTACACTCGAACATCCAAATTAAAACTACATGTATTTGTAAAAATTCATCTTTGTTAAATTTTGTTCTTGGAGTTGTTCTCCTGTGCCGTTTTTTGTCGATGACATCTTATACAATCATTTCGTGTGAATGACACAGTGTAAATGTTAGTAATCTCGGGATAGAATACAGGATTTCTTGAGACCAAGACTAGGTTGCATTCACTAGCGCTGTTTATAAAGAGTGGCGCCAGCCTATAATTTTAAAACAAAATGGCTGGTCATTCTGTGTACAGTAAGGCATGCTGCAATTGTATACCAACCGTCCTTGTGCACCGGCACATACACATGCCAGTTAGTTTAGTTGGCGCTGTTCTTTATTATTCCTTAATGAATGCCGTCTTACCACGGCTGTTTCTTGAAGCTACATTTTTGTCAAAAATCGGTTAGGATTTCGTTTTGATCTACAAGTCTGACCGGCCAACGCTTTGCACAGTGTAATGCACCAATTCATTAATAAATTAATCATTATTCGCGCATGCACATAAATGGGCACTGCAGAATAAGTGTCCGGGTTCACACTTCACGATCAAATTTCTCTACGATTCTCCTCGTTTTAGCGGTTTAAAGAAGCTGAAAATAAGAATTTTTAAAAACACCTGTCTTTAACTTAGCAAAAGGTCAAAGGAAGAGACCTTTTCACTAATAAATTCATAATAATGCACACATGTGCACAAATAACCTTGGCAGCAAGGACCATTGAAAATGTACAGAGAGCGATTTTGATAATTTTCTCTCAGGTGTTCTGGCTTTGTTCGTTTTCTTTTTCAAGATATCTCATTGAATCATTCTGCTATGAGTTTCTCATCTGAGCGGAATTTTTTGTGCTCTGTAAAAGACCTTACAATTGTGATTTTTCCTGTGCGCAAGGGATTATAAGCGGAAAAGCGAAATTAAGCCGCCACCAAGGTCATTTGTACCTATGCGTGCATAATTATAAATTTATTAGAGAGAAGGTTTAGTTAGCAGAGCTTCTTACCCTTTATGCAGATTAAGCAGAGAATTTATCTTAAAGGCCAATAGTTGGATGAGGGTTACCCCCCCAAAAAACACATGAACTTTACAGTATTGGTTAGTTTTTGAGCCCCTGGAATTAAGGCTACAATAGCACTCTGCTGCCAGCTTGCGTGCAGTGCACACAATTCGACATCCCCATCGGTATTTTTTAAGGCCGTGGTCCAATTTGCGCAGGGGTTGGCCTTGGCTCCTACTACGTTGGCCTTTCACCTAGTCTGGTCCCTTGCGTTTTCTGCAATCATACCCCGCAGTCGCATGTCGGAAGACAGTCCCGTCAGGCCTTCCGCGGTCGGCCGAGTGGTCAAGACCCCTTCACCTCCAACCTCATACATCTCTTGACCCAGCAGGCGTCTTCCTTGGTCACCTTACCATACCATCTCAATCTGCTCCTCCTCATAACCTTCCAAATCCCTTCCACCTCAACTTTCTTCCTCAACTCATTTGGAACAGAGTCTGGAGAGACACGCCACAAATCCACCGGATCATCTTCATCTCCACCCTTTCCATCGCCATCTCTTGATCCGCTTCCATTGGCCATGTTTCGCTGCCATACACCATAGAGCTCTGAACAAAGCCTGGGAGTAGACCCGACCTTTCACCTTCAGGGGTGGAGACCTTGATGTTAAGAATGGAGCTAGCTCCCTGTACTTTGCCTAGTCGCACCTCACACGCGCTACCACCAAGGCGTCCGCTCCACCCTCCTTGCGAAGCAAATCACCCAGGTAGCAGAACGACCGAACGACACTGTACCTCTCGCAATCAACCTTTTAAGATCTTCCTCAATCTCCTCCAACTGTGGAACCTCTCCCCGGCAGCGCCTGCAAGTAAAAGTTGAGCTGGCCACCTGCAGACTGCCCCTTATTCCACTACATCTCCTGTGTACCCTTTTCCAGCATGCTGTACACTGGACAGAGTTGGCGGCTACTCCTTTACCGCATGCACCACACGGCCATGCCAAAAAGCTCGTCACCTGCCCCCCGACATTTAACCCGGAGCTCCTGCTGTCACCGCCCGAGGTCCTCACCTCCGTCTCCGCCCCTGTGTACAGAAACATTACCGCTCTCACCAACCACAGACTCCTCCACCCCCATCTTCCTTGTCGCCCACCTCAGCACCTCCTTGGGTACACTATCAAATTCCTTTTCCAAATCCACAAAGCCGAAGTTCACTTTTTTGTTCTTTACTAGATGTTTTCTGGGACTTGACGCACAATAAAAATGACATCTGTTGTCCCTTTGCCTGACATAAAACCGACCTCCGTGTCATCAATATTCACCCAGCCACGGAGTATTGCCTCACGTACCTTGTCCCAGATGTTCATGGCTTGCTCTAGTAGCTTAATGGCCCTGAATGAGCCACATTCCAGTGGGTCCCCCTTTTCCCTGAAGAGTGGAACTAGAATACCATTCTGCCAGTCCGCTGGTATCTCTTCATCCAGTATCTCTTCATCAAGGACACCAGTGGCTTGAGGTCGGTTTGTAGTGTCACATGAAGCCCCCTGACACAGAACCTCTCGCATGTACTGGCTAATAACTCTTTCGCAATTTGGGCATACTTCCTTTCAGCAGGATTCATGATACGGCAACGTTGGCCACTGGCTTCCATGTCCCATCCTGTTGCTTCTGGAGCAAACATCCTCCCAGCCCATAGCTACTGGCATCTGCACTTACCATGGTAGGCTTAGCGGGATCATAGAAGGCCAGTGTGAGCGATCTAATGAGGACTGTCTTTGAGTTGTCGGAATGCAGTCTTTTGTTATGCTCCCCACATCCAGTCAACGTTGTCTTCAGTTGATCTGTGATAGTGTCTGCTACTGACTCTGCATTCTGGATAGAGCGGGACAACCAGTTGACTATGCCCATGAGTCTCTTTACTGCATCCTTTGATTCGAAAATTGCTGCAATTTTCGTGGGATCAGCATGTACTCCATTCTTGTCCAACTGTAGACCAAGAAAGGTAATACTTTCTTGAGCAATCATTGATTTCTCCCTGTTCAGTCGCAGGTACCTTCTGTAGCAGTTGGATGATGTGATGCACTCATTGATCGTGCTCTGCCTGAGTTCGGCCAGTGATGAGAATATCATCCATGTAGGCCTAGACAACAACTCCATCCAGATTCACTAGTAGCTCGAGTGGAGTTATGATTGTTGTCAGTTTCTGACTGTCACTGCCAGGGGTATCTGCCAAAAATCGTGCTTTGTATTGAGTAAGGAGAACACTCGTGCACCTCTGATCTTACCTAGAGCCTCTTCCAGGCTGGGGACAGTGAAACGCTCTCTCTGCACGGCTTT
>NW_019091418.1:1243453-1299562 GCF_001949145.1 Acanthaster planci
ATAGCCTTCTAGCCATTTGCTGGTACTTGTATTAATGTACATGTATCCCTACAAAGTTCTTGTCAATTTGTGCCTTCATCAGGATAAACGATACATGTAGCTACCTGCAACCCACTGGTACATAAATTTATTCCGTTCATATCTTTGTAAAATATCTCTTATTCGATTAATTCATTGTCCATTGTTGCTTGTTGTGGGTTTGTTACAGTTTTTGTAGTTGTACTCACTTATGCCTGTAAAGTTTCCCTGTGCATCTAGTAAATTGGCAGTAAAATCTAATCAGCATGGGATATTTTATAACAATTGTGAAACCTGGATACACTTAAAATGCACTTCCTTAACCTTAACTGATTATCATATTCTTGCTGGAGATGCCATATGTGCATCAGTAATGTTTTTCCTTTCAATTCCTCAGAAGATGATGACTTTTATTTGACTGTTTTTGATATGAATAAGCATAATTACTCCTGTTTCGATACAAGCACCTCCCATACTGATTATTCCACTTTTGATTCCCAAGATGATGTTAGCAATGTGTTTTCTGATCCCAAAAATCATTTTAATTTGTTGAATAATTCTCAGTACTGCTCAGCAGATCAGTTTCCAAATATATGTAATCATGATAAAGAGGGGTTATCATTGCTCCATCTTGATATACGTAGTTTGACTAAACATTTTGATGAGTTAAAATTTTCTTAGACTCGATCAATTACAGTTTTTCTATCATCGCACTTACTGAAACATGGTTAAAAGTGCCCCCCACAGTTATTTTCATCTTGAAGGTTATGAGCTTATTACGAACAATAGACAGGGTAAAACTGGAGGAGGTGTTGCATTATATGTTGCTTGTGACTTTAAGTTTAAAATTCGTGAGGATCTTACTTGTTCTAACGATATACTTGAGACTCTGTTTATTAAAATCTCAGTTTCAAAGACCAAAGACATAATTGCGGGAGTTATGTAGAAGCCTCTAAGCGCAAGTTATATCGAGTTTTTAAACATCTTGTAAAATCAGTTAGTCCAAATGACCCCTGATAAAAAGGTTTGTTGTATTACTGTTGATTTCAACATTAATTTATTTAATTATACTGATTCTAATTCTCAGGCCTTCATGGATTTAGTTACTTCTTATTCATTTCTTCCTACTATTGTAAAACCGACTAGTATTACTGACAGTTCTGCTGCACTTCTTGATAATTGTTTCACTAACATTTTGCCATCTCCAAAATTAGGTATTTTTAGCAGATATTTACCAATTTTTATGATTATCAAGTCCTGTAATCCTGTCAGTGTAGGTCCGGATCTTGTCAGAAAAATTCCACAGTATCAAGATCCTTTTACTGATTTTCTAAGCCATCCTAATTCAAATTTATTTTTCTTTACTCCAGTAGATGAGAATGAAATACTTGACATTGTTAAAAATCTGTATAACAAAAAGAGCACTGGTCATGACGGCATTGGCATTTCTGCTATTAAGAATTCAATCTCTGCTATTTGTAAGCCACTCACATTATTAATACTTCCTTTGTAACCGGTATTGTACCTAGTCAACTCAAAATTGCCAAAGTTATACCCGTTCTTAAGAGTGGTGACTCTAATTTTGTTCATAACTATAGACCCATATCTATATTGACTTGTTTGTCAAAAATATTCGAGAAATGTGTGTATATCAGTATTGTTAATTTCCTATTTAAGTTTAAAAATATTGACCAGTTCTCAAAATGGATTTCGTAGTAAACATTCGACTATCCATGCAATTCTCGATTCTATTGATAAAGTTTCCATTGCTAAAGATAACCATGAACACACTCTGGGGATATTTGTAGACCTATCAAAAGCATTGGATCCTATTGAACATGAAATACTTTTGTACAAACTTTCTCATTATGGTATTCGTGGAACATCCCTAGAGTGGTTCAGAAGTTATTTATTTGAGAAGTCAATATGTTTCTATCGGTGGGTCTAATTCAGCCTCTAGAAATCTTGGTTGTGGTGTACCACAGGAAGCTATTCTGGGACCGTTACTGTTCTTGATTTATATAAATGATTTTACGAAATCGATGTATTTTCAATTATTTTGTTTGCCGATGACTCAAATTTATTTACCTCTCATAGAAGCATTGACACCCTGGTTGAAACAGTTAATTCCGAACTTAGCTCAGTTTGTAACCGGTTTAGGGTTAATAAACTTTCACTAAATCTTAATAAAACTAAGTATATGCTGTTTAGTAACTCTGCCAGTGAACTTCCTGATGGGGTCAGGATAAATAACTTCAATATTGAGAAAACGGATTGCCTTAAGTTTCTGGGATTGGTAATTGATTCTGGGTTAACTTGGAATAATCACATCAATTATCTTTGTCAAATTATTAGTAAAATATCGGTGTCATTGCTAGATTCGAACATTTTGTTCCTTCTGATGTCTTATCTTCTTTGTATAATACCTTAGTAGTGACATATCTTAACTACGGTATACTCGCTTGGGGAAATTGTGGTGTTAATAATATTGCTAGGTTACTTCGTCTACAAAAACGTGCTCTTCGCACAATAGACTTTTCTGATTTCAATGCACATACTGATCCCCTGTTTTATAAACATAAGACCCTGAAAGTTAAGGATATTTATCATTTTCAACTTGGTTGCCTCAGGTATCAATCTATCTCAGATATGTTACCTTGTTCCATTAATTCAATTTTTATGTGGAATTTGGATGTACACACTCGTCTTACCCGGCAAACTCTTTGTTTTCACCTCCCATCAACTCGTTCTCCTTTTGCACAAAAAACTATTAGATATGATGGTCCAAAGCTATGGAATTCATTAAGTGATGCATTGAGACAAAGTTAAAATGTGTCAACTTTTAAGCGAACCTTTAAATCCATTTAATTGAATGGTTATTGCTGATTTCATTAGTTGCCTTACATACACTTGATACCTCATAGTCCTCAAATTGGCATTATGTACGGTCCATTGTTTGTCCTCGTCTGTATTGTGTAATATATGTTCTATGAGGTAACATATTTATAAGTCCAGTATTTGTTTTGAACCATAATCACTTTAATTGTTGATGATTATAATAATTATATGCATGTTGTATTTTGGCTCAAAACGCTCATTATATGTATGTACAAGGGACCCATATTCACAAGTTTAGCTTCTTTTGGGCCCCCCTCAGTCTTCACTCTCTTGTTGAATCATTTTTGTAGATAATTATGTACATGTATTTGTGAACAATGTGTAAATAAATGAAATGAAAATGAAAATAAAATGACCTCCAAGGAACAAAGCAACGCCGCATCTCCTCCACGAATCTCGCCATCACGTCATTCCACCACCATGTATCCCTGTGCCGTGGCGGACCTCTCGTCCACCCTCAGACATCCTTGGTGGAATGCCTAAAGATATCCCGCACGATACTCCACCTCCCATCTATGCTCTCTGAAAAGTACAAATAAAAGCCAAGCCAAGCAAAAATATCACTCATTGCAGACCATTCTCTTGAATGATTAAATTACAGGTACTCTAGGCGGAATACTTGGGAATCACTTTGGCTGTCGGATTGCGACCTTGATTGGTGGTGTGCTCAGCATAGTGGGAATGATAGGTGGCGCTTTCGCTAAAAATATCTACCATATGTACGCCATGTCCGCAGTCGTTGGTGAGCTCATTTTCCTCGACATTTTCCTAACTGAAAAATCTATTCAACTCCTCCGGAAGTGCGTACAGGACGGTGTGGATTCATTTCATCGGACAAATCGAAATACCGTGCACTCGACTTAAGTATCTTTGCAAAAGTTTTCAGTTTAACATTTGACTCTATATTTAATATCGGTCTTTGACAGTGAGAGAACGAACTAGGCCTAATGGGGGAATTTCTTTATTTGTGAGTTGGTGTTTTAAGTCAATATTTGTGGTGTGTTGTTTTCTAGGAATTGGCAATGGAGTTGCCTATGCGCCAGCAATTGTTATAGTCGCTAACTACTACGACAAACGCTATCCACTGGCGTGCGGATTTATGTCTGCTGGACAAGGCCTTGGATTGGCCGTATTTGGCCCATTCATTCAACTTCTGATCGACACCTATGGCTTGCGGGGAGCTTTGTTGGTAACCGGCGCACTGATTGGAAATGTCTGCGCTGCGGGAGCTACCTTCCGTCCCAAGCCGCCAACCTGTAAGAAAGAGACAGTTCCTGCGGATGAACAAAGCGAGGAAGAACTTAGTGCGCGCCAGGATGTTTCCAGAAAATCTGCACCGAGAAGAAATCCCATGATGCGTGTATTCTACAGGGTATCCAATGTCCTGCGGCTCTACTTGCTCTGTCAAAGTTATAGGTTGGCAATGTTTTGCTTTGCCCAGGCAGCCTACATCTTCTGTTACGAGTCCTACGTCTTGTACATCGTCCCCCGTGCCAACTCATTTGGCATTGAAGACCAAAGGGCTGCTTTTCTTATCACTGCCTTCGGGATTGGCAGTTTGGTTGGGCGTCCTCTTTGCGGACTTCTAAATCAAAAGGTGTCATCCATGGTCATCTACCAAGCATCGATTCTCACCAGTGGCTGTTTTGTTCTGCTAGCGCTGCTAGACGCCTACCCTTACCTCGTCGTCTCTGCCGTCATGGTTGGACTTGCATTTGGGTTTGAGATAACAGTGAACCGTGTGATGATGCGTGAGTTTGTTGGCGTGGAGAATTTCGGCTCGGCTATAGGACTCTACTCTGCCTTCGGAGGTGTTGCTGATCTTATTGGACCTATAGCAGCAGGTACACGTAAAACACCAAAACAAACATATTAAAGAGAACATTTTGTTGAACTCTCTAACTTTCTCATTTTGCAGTGATCACAAATGGGCCTATTGTGCTTAATACATGTATTACTTTAAATTATAAAACTCATTACAATTAAGTGTATTTGTACAAATCCAACAAAGTTCGCAATATTTCGTAACTGTAGACCTGTCCTTCGTATTCTTAATTAAGCATGTTTCAAATCTTCTTTTACTCACAAAGAAAAAATGTATCAAAAACCTCGCATAAAAGCTGCAGTTTAGGTGTATGATTTTTCCTCACGTTCAGGTGCCCTGTACGACGTCAGTGGAAGTTTTTCGCTTCTTTTCGGCATTCTGGCAGTGTTTTCATTCGTAGCATCCCTAGCCATGCTATCAACACCACTGCTGAAGAAAATGGAACCGGGCGTATACAGCCAGGTAGTAGTGGACAACGTTTGACAGTTTCGACAGTGTTATTTCATTCCAGAGGTGTGTACATTTCCATCTGTCCCAGGCTTAAACCAGTTTCATTACACTGTTGACTTTTCGTCGAAGCAATCCATGTTATAAAGCAGTTATTTACCTACTGCGCAACGGTAGCCCTTGATTCCTTGCGATTTGATTTTATAGTTAAAGAGTAAACTTCTTTGAAGTTAAACTGTTGGGTGAGCAAAATTAAAAGCGCCAAATTTCGCTATTGAAAATACCAAAATAGACACTACAGTAAATACACTGGCCTACTGTCATGAGCTAAGACAACAGTGATCCAATGTGAACAAAATCTGGGGCCACAAAATGAGATTTCCTTCTGGAGGACATAAGGATTTCGCTTTTGAATATGAACATTTGAAACTACAAACCAAAGCAAAAGGGAAAGCTGAAAATCAAGTTAAGTGGAACATGTGGAAATAGAACTGCCTTACTACAAAATGACACTGACCGACCCTTCAAAATTTTATTTCATTAGCATACCTTGTACAACCCAAGCCGTAATGCTAACTAAAGCTCCACGGTGCGTTCCACTAAATGGTTGTATTTCAGCGCGCGAGCTCATTAATATTTTGTGATCCCACGGGTTTTTTACAATAAGATATTCCATAATCAGGAGGCATTATAGAAATATTTCTATAAATCCCGAATTTGGGACTGAAAGTTTCCAGTTCAGGTATTTCTTTTGCAAAAAGCCCCAAATAGCGAACCTATTTTGGATAGAGGCGGGCGGCTATATTCAGAAATGAGCGCTTAGTTTTACTGCTGTTTTGGGGGTATCTTCCTCGAAAGGCGAATAAAAAAAGATTTGTGAAATTCAAACGAAAAGTAATCTTCTGGCCATAATCTTGAATTTCCAGTTAAAAAAAAGGAGGCCAACCTCTTCACGAGAGTCAACAGGCGGCGCTATTTCGGTCTGATTTTGCACTGCTTTCTATGGGCGCGTATTTGGTGTCTTCCAAGTCCAATACGGGCCATTCACAATAGTGCGCCTCCAAGAGTTTGCAACGCGTTGGCCAACACAATGCGCGACAATCTGTCGACTTTTCCAAACGCGCATTGGGTTAACAGATTTTGCGCATCGTGATTGGCCAACGCGTTGCAAACTCGTGGAGGCACACTATTGTAAAACGCCAATATTGATCAGCAACAGCGAAATTTTTATCAGCAAGTATTAGAAAGATAATGAAAAAATGTCAAAAATTTTTGTTTTATTAGTTTTCATATTTACGTTCACTCTTTTCTGGAATAAACTTCCTATGTTTGTACAGTGTTCCGTTCTTGGTTTGCTAATGTGGTGATGTAAAAGCTCAAAACACGTACGTATTACAGGATGTGCTTTAGGCCTACTGGTTCAAACCGCCAGAAGTAATTGACAGAGAACGCAGAGAGGTGGCCAGTCTATGCCTACCGGCCCAGTGCTTCCACTTCAAGTAAATATCCTCGTTCTGAGGGAATTTGTGCTTTGGAAGGGTTTTTTAAGTAAATGAAACATCAGGAAATTTGCAGGAAATTCCCCAAATCTAAAAATTCTAAGGATATTCATAAAATTACATTCTCTAAAATATCAAACATTTGTTGTTTGATTGAATCAACAAATCAATATTGATCTGAATCAAAGTACAATAGAACCTACAGCGCATGCTCAAAGATGGTCTCTTACAGTGAGTTTGTACAAGTGCTGCAACTGACCTCGAAACAAGATAAGTAGTACTTCAGGCTTTTTGGTTGTTAAAGAAATAAGGAAATTTGGCAGATGATATAGAAATTTCGCTCTGGATAAAAGTAAATTTGAATTTTGACTACGAAAGCATTGTACCGGTCAGATGGTTTTACCGCAGGCACGCTACAAAGCAGTCACATCCGATTTTCAGAAGTTAATTCACAGAATTTGATCTCTTGGTTTATGTATACTTCAATTATAATTTTCATAAATTTATTTTGAGGTTGTTCTGCTTCTACTTACAGTGAACGTGTTTCCAAAAAATTGCCTTACTACGCAACGCACAGACGTCTGTTGGCTTGTTTCTTCTTGTGACCAGCATTGTGCATGGTGACAGTGCAAGACCTTAATTTTTCATTATTTAGAGACTTATTGACTTTATTTTCTACATTATTTCAGGAAAACTCTGAATCCCTTATGTAGCGCAAATCAAAATAGTCCACGCAGAAATTCACGCATAATCGAACATAGTAGTAACATTTAAGAAATTCGTTAACTTTGATAAAGTCATTATCACATCCACTCACCATCCACTCACATACCCAATAATTCAGAAAGTTTGTAAAAAATTACTTCCTCATTTTGGCAGAGTTCATCGTGAACTTAAAAAAAAATCAGGTAATCAGACCAAAATAAAATATCATCGGATCTTGCAGCAAGTAGGTGAACTCAACATTGAGAGATTGATGAAATTTCTCACAGTGCATTAAAGGCAAAACCAAAATGCCCCACGTTAGGCAGCCGTGCCAGGTTAGGGTAAACAATATTGAGCACGAAAAAAGGGGTAAAATCCGACCTACCGACCCCGATTTTGAAAGGCATGTAATCAGGAAATTTGTTTTTGGGGCCAAATGTATGGTTTTGGATGAAGTTAATAGGGCAATTAAACTTCAGCTCCATTTCCAAACAACTGCTCCCCCAAAACCTTCAGGTTAAGTCTATTAAACGTTTTTAAAGTCACCTGGAACTGACACAAATAAAAACGAAATGTTGTTAGATATGATTCTTTCCTTGTTTCTCTATTTCAGTATGTCGACATTATAATGATATCGAATCTCGACACACTCGCTACACTAAAAGGTAGCTTTCGGACTTATAAGTAAATTGGCCAAAACAACGCAGCCGTTTATGGCAAGTTAGCATACATGCATTTATTAAACTTGCCGTGACTCACTCTCATAGTTCGTTGTAGTGGGAAAAGAATGATAGTCGGGAAGAAGTCGAGTCTTCAGAACTAAATAGAATACTTGTAGTCATTTTGTGCGAAAACTTTTCACCACAATTTCTGGCAAAGTTGGATCGTTCCTACAGTATGTGTTAATTCTAAGTGTTGTGCAAAAAAGACAGCATTATCCACCCTTGAGCGCAACAGAAGCATCCTTTTATAGGCTGGTAAGAGCCATGTCTGTTGTATTCATCATTTTGTTGTTAATGACGCAACCGTAACGCGTATATTTCTGAGTCTTTTGTGAACCAGCTAAGTGACGTCACCGACCGAAGGGTAAGTTCGCTTGCAAACTTAAGTTCGACCAGTAGTCAATTGCTTTATGATGCGCACGCGCATTGGAACGACCCCGTCGGCCTATTTAAAAAAATATCTCATCGTTACTCACACTTCACTGTTGGGTGGGAAACCCGTTATTGATAACCAGCGATATGACCATGCCATGGGGTCTTGTTCCAAATGGTCGCTTAGATAGTCCAAACAATCCATCGTTCGGGCAGTGTTAGTGGAACTATAGTTGACTACAGTCGTGCTTGAACTTGCCCGAAAGAGCCTCCGTTGCTGGGAGATACGCCCTCTCTTGGTACAGGACCTCAGGGCTCATCAAAGAAAATGAGCTGCGGTGACCAATATAGCCTGAAAGTTGACCCCTTGTGTCGCGCATCCTAAACCGTAGATTGGTAACAAAACGTAAAACAGTTTCAGAATTTGCGTTTTTTCTCTTCGTTTTGTTGGTTTACCTCTGAAAATATCACGTCGGAAAAGGCCTTTTAAAAGTATTTGCTAGCAAAACTGAAAAATTACATGACCTGAAAGAGAAATATCCTGCTAAACTTTGACCTCTCACTTCCAAAGATCTAACATACATGAAGACCAGTGAAATTTGCTGGTCTCTCACTTTGATGAACAGTTACAAAATTATATTCCATAGTAGTCTTTCGGTAAAGGCTTAAATGAAAACCTCTAACCTCCAACCAACTACCCCCCCCCCGAAAAAAGCAGCAGAAGAGTGGCACTCTTCTTAGCTATCATGAAACTCGGCCAGACACGTAATTTTGTTGTATGTTATACTTAAAATTTCGTCCACCCCATTGATAATTGCCCCCAACCTTCCTGTGACAAATATGCATGCTCAATTCATGCTTTTGACCCACCCACCTACGGAAAAAATTCGCGTCCCGCATCACGTAGAGATCATAAGTACAACTATTATTAGGGCATCCTGCTATGTATCTTATATCTTTTTGACTTGAGTGCGGGTAGAAATAAAAACTTCCTAACAAAAAAATTGATACTACTGCTTTACAGATTACTGAATAAACCGGGCAAAATGCATTATGCATGCTTGTCACGTTCTTATATTCAATATACCATGAGTGTCTTTGTACAAAGAAAAGATTAATCGTGAAACAACATTATTCAATTTTTGGGACACGAGTCATCATTACCAGTGAAGACAAAAGCTATCATTCTCTGCTTTCACCATGCACCTGTTGAAGAAGACTACGCAACAATTTTTTCTAAATATGCACAAGCAAAGGGGTTTACGGTCCACTGCTTTTGACCGTACTCAAAAGCCTGGATGTTTACAGCACTCTGATGCCCCTCATATCGTTTCTGTACAATCTTACTGCGCTTCCCCCGATCTGACGTTTTTTACAGTGAGCATGACAATCTACCCTGTCCTCAAATTTCTTTGAATGATATTTCCTATACTTGTAAATACACCCCACGCAAGAAGAACGCAGCAAAATCTTCCTATCTTCGTCAAGCAAAAAACAACCCTGCAAGTCATTTTCATACAATTCTGTTTCATGAAATCTACTACTTACACCAATAAGACACACGCAACATTTATCCTTTTCCGTCGACATTTTCAGTCTTAAACAACTGGCAAGTTTCCCGGACGATTTTAGGCAAGATGTTCTATAAAATTGGCAAGTTTGGTTGACGATTTCTGGCAAGATGTCTTGGACGGCAAGGCTGGTTTGGCAACAGCAACGTGTAGTCAAGGACCTAGAATCCTTCCAATGCTTTGCTATAGCGAGATGCAAAGAGAGGATGGCACCATTCTATTCGAGCAACTGGCCTGTCCGCCTTTGATAGTGTGAGGGCACTATCAAATAAATACCAACGGGGCAGCCTGGGGGTGTGGCACTTGCGTTGATACTGTCCAACAAGAAGGCTGGCCACACTGCAGTACGAGACTTTCGTTTTCCTCCACCCGCCCCACCTACCAACACTTAGTTTTAGGTCATTTCGAGGAATGAACAAATAAGTAGGCGTGTACTAAAGTTTATTCATCATCAAAAACAACCGCAGACGATAATTAAGATGAGCAAGGCTCAATTACTTGTAACGGTAAAATGATGTTTTGTAATTATTCAAATGAAAGAAGAAATATGTAATGGTTAATTTGACAAGTATGTATTCCAAAAAACTTAGTTTAACATTTAATTGTATTTATTTACAAATGTTATATATATACATACAAATAAAACAAAATCTGTGCACTCCTAACCCCAGAGCATCAACATCAAGAGAGCTGTTTGGGCTTTTAATTTGTGACTCGAAAACCCATAAATATTGTTATTGGTGCACGGCAACACAGTACTTGAATTTTTAATTCTTGGAACTACCGAAACCTGTTGCATATGTAGTTTTATAAAAAAAGGTTTTGAATAAAACAAAATGAAAAAATTTTGGAACAGAGGGTACGAGTCCTCTGGAACTATGCCGTCATAAAAATAGTTTAAATATAAATACAAACTGAAAATATAGGACAACCACGACGTGACGGCGCCAGGGCGGAGGTCGCCACCCATGACATAATAACGAAGCGCAGCAGCAAAAATAAATTTGTCTTAGTCTCAATCTACCATGTACTGTCGGGTATGAAAGGCAGTGTGTCGGGGGTTTCCATTTTCAATATCAGTGGGCCCTATTTACTTTTTCACACAAAACTTGATTTCATATAAAGTTTTTTGTGTCACATAAATTAAGTAAAATAGGCGTGTATATTTTTACCCATATTGGCAGCCAGAAAATACCACACTTGACTAAAACAAGTCTATTTTGAATGACTGCCGCTAGGTACCATGCCTCTTTGCAACGTCGAAACATGATACCACGTTCGGGTAGTGTTCTTTCCTTTTTATACCATTACCAAATGCATTAGACCGTTGATGATCAGTATATATCCAATCAGAATTCAGGAAGAAAACAGAGACTTCCTATTCAGAATGATGTGTCCAATCATGTATGCGCGTCACGAAGTGGAATGTTGAATATTTAATTGTGGGCAGGGAGGAAGTATGGTGGGCTGGAAACCCTGAGACCCTAGAAGACATTTTCACTTCTTACAGGCAAAAGAAAATTCAGGCTCTTCAACAAATCCAACCTTCCTCCTATTCTCACTGTTCCTGTTTGCATTGTCTTACCCAAATCATTTTTGGGAACACTCGTGTCCTTTTTTTTAACTTTAGCTTCCCACCCCCGCCTTATTCTTTATCAAAGTACGTTCATCCAACATATGGGTGTGCTCTAGAAACAACCAACTGTACTCTTCTTACCGCTTAAAAACGAGCCACGACAGTATACACCTCACACCCACGGCCTAGGGAAGACACATACACCAACCCTCACGGTTTCCCGTAACCATGTTGGGGGCAAAGATCGTTTAGCGTCGCGAATAGCATAGACTTGAAACCAAGTCGGTAATTGGCTGAGTGTAGTTCCCCTTCCTCGCGCGATGCGTACACGATGTGGTCTGTCGAGCAATTTATAAACACTTGGGAACGATCAGTGGAACCCCACTCCCCAATATGCGTGTCCGACGGTGTCCAATTTTCGACTTGAACAATTTGCAAGCCCAGCTTATGGGGCTTGCTACCAAAATTGGACAGAGCACTCTGATTGGCTAAGAATCCCGATAACATGAATATTTATTTCATGGGCAGTTTGATTGGTCAGTTGAACAATTGTTAACAACAACCACAGCCTCGTTCATTGAAGAGGGTGTTTACATTATCCTAAAAAGATGATTTGCCATACAAATGTAGGAAAACGTGTTTTAGGGGGTACCATAGTTTATTTGGCACGCCGCCCAGCCCGTTAGAAATGTTTAACAAATTCCCGCGAAGGAAGTGCGGTGGACCGTCCCGTGCGAGTAATAGTTATTATCTTTTCCAGTGTAGGCACTACAGCTGTTTAGAAGGCTTAGTCCACAGTCGCACACTGGCCTGGCATTCGTGGAATTTGAGGATTTTTGGAAATTGAGGAATTCGGGGAATTTGAGGATTTGGGGGAATTTGAGGAATATTAGGAATAAAGGATTTGAATTGTAATTGGTTGTAATCATACCTGGATATTTTAACCCCCAAAGTTGTCATGTAAATAAAACTCTGTATAATTGAGACAGTTACATTTGGACTCTATCTGCCTGTTTTCCTTTGCCTTGGCGTCCTTAAACTAATAATTTAAGCGGACCTCCTTAATAGATATCCTGTCATTACACAAGCATTGATTCTCTTACCAGAAAAAGATAGTTAAAGATTTGTTCTTGAATAGTTATGTATACTTTGTCTCTAAGCGTCGTATTAAAAGGGATATTAATGCAAAATATGAAAGAAGCTAATCAATTGTAGACATCCCTATTTAAAATAAATGGAAGAGTCTGTTCCGTGGCGTAAGCTACTATTGACGCTCTACATGGAAAGATATGAATCATGCAGTTCAGTAGTTGCAACATGAATATCTATCCAGAATTAGGTTGATCAAGTCGTTAGGCGGGCACAGGGGTCGTGGGCCGACGCGACGTGCACCAAAACCCGGTTCTGAACAGCCCCCGAACAAGGGCAGAATTGGTGTGGAATGGATCTCGGGCAACGGTGAGCGGGCTCCGCACTAATACTAAAATGACGAAGCATATGGATGACAGAACCGACTAACGACTTGATTTCAAGTCTACGAATAGCGCCGCTACGCAGCGCGCTATGTGGGGGCGGGGGCTTGTGATGGGCAGGTCGTGACCTGCAAACATTCCGGGGCAATCGAGGGGCAGACAACTACATGTACATGTGCATGTATATGCAAATAAAGTCTGATCGTGTTCACTGCGAATCAATCGCGTCCTGTGCTGAAATAGAACACAAAGCCTGGCTGCGAACACAAGTCTCCCCACAGACTCTGTAAACATTACATTCAGCCTCGCAAACCAGCGAAACGTGCAACTCACTGACACTGATAGTTGCGTGAGTACCAGTTATACTGGCGTGTTGAGTCAGGCACATTATTTTGTCATGCCCAGGAAAAGGCAACAGGCATGACAAGGAGGTTAAGGAAGAACGATGCTCCCCAAAGAAGGGTAGGAACTGCTACATCGATGAAACTGAAACCGAAGGCGGTTAAAGGGCCTGTGATGACAAAGGTAAAAATCATATTTTGAGAAACTGTCAAGTTAAAAAATTATTAATATGTTGTAATTTTAATAGCAATAATGTTGGAATTTCTAATCATGAGCACCCTGTTCTTATAATAAGGAAAGAACGTCCACTTTGTTTTCAAGATAATTGACATTCAGACCTTGTACATCCGCTCCTTAATCCCCACCGTTCTAGTTCAGGCAAATTTTGACAATATTGAAGTAAAATAAAAAAAGAAAAGAAATCCGCGTTCTGCGAACGACAACCACTCACTGGCGGATCATCCCATGTTGTTTCAAGTCTGGTTACCCGGCCCGGCCATTAATAATACTAAGATTCTTCGAGATTCATCAAAACTCTCTATTCAGGTCAAGGAACCAGACTACTCTCGCTAATTTGTTATCGGTCACTGCTCCTCAACGCGTCACCTATACGATGAAGTTTTCCCCATAATTTCCCTCAAAAACCGGGGCCCTGTCCACTTTTCAGAAAACGCAGTCTTTCTGATATGAAAGAGGACATCCCTGCTAATTTAGCTGGGTGAGTTGTTTCATAGATGTAGACTTTGTATCCTTTTGTAGGAACAGAGTGCTAATGATGAGGAACACCATAATGTCGATGCACGTATTTTCATGTAGTTGTTATACTAGGCTGGGTTTAATCGATCAGCTACCGTCAGTCAACCCTGGACGAAATCTCCAACACTTTTCCTCTTTAAGCAATCCTCCACAAAGATGGAGTAGAATACTGGTGTTGGCAGGTATAGGCGAATCATGTCACAACAGATTGCACAAAATAATGTCATTCCGATCGACCAATAGTGTCCAATAATAATGGTGACAGGTTCGTATGAATCTTTGTTGGCCATTATTGATCAATCAATCCATCAACAGGTCGAATCATTAATTTTCTGTGTAATTGGTTGAATCTTGGAGTATGAATACCATGACCTGTCCATTACTCGGCAATCCATTTTTGAAAGATATTTTTCTTTTGACTTGTCCCACGTCAACTGTCAACTAACGATGTCACATTACTTGTCCTTCATGAAGTCAGTGGATAGAGTTTAGGCCTACATGTACATTTTGAATCTAAACTGTTCATGACATACTTGCATTTGATAGTGTCCTGTGCCAACTGTGGTAATGTGGAAAGAGTTCCATGTACGGGCTTCACTCATTTTCCCCGTGGTGGTTTATTAGCCATCGGATAGGGATAAAAAGTTTAAAAGTCAAATTTAGCAGGGAAGTTATGGAAGCGTAAATATAGAAAATACTTCGACTTTTTTCTGGCCAGTCTCAGAGGGTTTGTGCACAAGGTGTTAAGTGATGTCCATGTATTGGGCAGCAACTATACATTTTCAGTGAGTGTTTTTTGGGGCACTTCTAAATTTTACAGAGATGAATCTGTCTGGTTCTATGCTTACATCTACATAGATTGAAATGGCGAATTTGACTTTGTGAAAGGGATTTGAGACCTGATAGAATTTCATACTTAATTTCCTTGAAAACCAGGGACCAGAACCCTAGGAAATATCCAGTAATTTAACGTAAGATCCAGTTTAGAACCAAGGAAGTATGACTTTGCGACTCTTGGAGTAAGAAGAACTCTACACTACCAGATTTTAACCCATCCCCTCGTATTCCAGCAGAGGAAGGTGTTGTACACGAATGGTGAAGTGCATGGTCATGATAGACGACTTCAATACTTCCATGTACGTGGCATCGGTTCCATGCTGGCTATATATTTGACTGGGTGTTGAGTGTCGATCCCGGAACAGTGGAAATCGATCGTATAATGTGTAGTTACTCACAAAGTGTTCCTGAGAGAACGCTCCAATTATTTATTTCCTTTCACAATAAGTGTATACACGAGCAACGAGATAAATATATGAATACTGATGTAAACATAAACACTCTGATACTCGAGAAGTTTGTAGCTAAGTTTATTGGGGATCATTTATCAGTCTGGGAGACTCGATGACCACACCATCGACTACTTACAAAATGGCAAGTCACTATTCCGTGTGAGTTGTGACCGTGTGACTTTGTAAATGGGTTCTTGACGCTAAGAGTTTTTGAACGCAGTCAAGTAATGTCAAATCGGGGTACATTCACGTTTTAAAACAATTTTCTCAACGTTTCTTCCCAAAAGCCGTCAAAACTGACACATATAGGCCTCCATATATGTCTGTTAATCTGAAGACTCGAGGCTTCAAGACCAAGGGATTGACTATTTCTTGAGAGAAAAAACCCGAGCTTCTACCCACCACTCTCTCGTTTTTCCTGACAAAAACAACCCAAACAATCATAAAATGCATCGTACGCGCATTTCAAAGGCACTGAAAGTGAAATTGACGGTCCTATGGTACGAACCAGGGGGGGACGGAAGGGTATTGTGCGACAGGCGCCCCCTACGTTCAAACTATTCTCATTCAGTATTGTGCAGCAATGGCGTGCCCATCCTTTGTTCCAGAGCTGTGTGAAGTTGGACCACGATCCACGAACAGCCGGCAATATTTTTATTGATAATTTCTTAATTTCAACTTTGATTTAGAGTTTTTAAACCCCCATGACATATTTTTATATGGGACTTTCACTTGTATCAGAAAAGTTAATTTTCGAGATGAAAACACATTTGTGATACAAACACATTTGTGTGCGCGGCCGGTTGTGCGTGCTGCGTCTCCACGTGCTGTGACCTTTGATCGAACGTGAAGAATTTTTGACTATACGCAAAACCAAAAGCAATGGACAAAATTTGAATGGGACGGATCACTCGTTTTGTATAACGTTGTGGAAAAAGGTCGTGATGAAGGGAAGTATTTCCTTTAAGCGAGTACAGTCGGAAGGTGAGGCCTTTACATATATATTTCAGGGGAAAAAACTCGTTGTTCAAGGTGGGAGTTTTACAAATTAAATCGTTGTTATGCATCAAACTCTTTCCACCCCCCCTACGGACCTACTCCATAGGCGCGCACGATTTTTGCGCGTTTGACATAGAGCCCGCTGAGTACGCGCAATGCTTTATTCTGGAATGTATGGTCTTTGCATCCACGCCGATCCGTGCAAGAACTTAGTCTTGGTTCCAAGCATATTCCACGACACGAACCGTCACACGATTAGTCTGACTACCAGACCAGATGAATCTGACTACTTGACGAATCAAGGGTCCGGTATCACCCAATGTCACGTGACCAGGACTGGAGAAATTCCTCCAGTTTTCCCGGAAATAGCCGCAATATTCCGAAGTCGTCCTGTCTACATTCTGCATGTTCGGATGGTACCGTTGATGTTCGGTTATACCCAGTTGGGTAGTAGGTGGGCTTCTTGAACGTAAACCGTCGACAATCATGCATTGGCATATAACAACAAAGTTACAAACAAATTACTTTTTGATGGGTGTGTGCGTGGAAGGAATGTTTGCTGAATTGATCATAGAATTTCAAAATGCTTATGTATGATTTTGAATTTTCTGAGATTTTTTCAAGTGCGCCTCCTTACTCAGGGGAACACGCAGCTGAATTGGAACCCACCATGTACGGGAATGAAATCGAAAACATCCAGGCTTTCAACTTGTGACCTCTGACCCTTGCGTTATACCTATATGCCTGACCTAAGATTCTTTATCAAGGGTCAGATGGAATTTCAGGCTATTCATAGTGAAAGACAGCAATAGGTGGAAAGGCTTGCGGTAGCACCGTGCGAAGGAATATATCTCTCTTATGAGTATGTGTGGTTCTGAAAAGAACCGGGAAGGTTGTCAGGGAATCTTTGAGCAGGGAACCAGACTATGCATGTACATGTAGAGGGCGGTATCAACTCTTGAATCGTTATCACACTAAGGTCTTGGATATTTTGTAAGGTCTTGGGTGGCAACAGATGGTTGCGAAAGTAGGGTATGCATTATTCATATCACGTGACTTGTGATCGGCGAAAATTACGCAAATGACTTTCCACAGGCTTCGTTTTTAAAATTTGAACATTGGCCAACATCATTGTGAACATATTACGGATGCTCATAGTTATTAGCACTCGCCAAATATCCTTCTGTAGCCCGGGACAACAGCCCAAATGTCGCCATGAGCGCATATAAGAAACAAATCGAGCCATTTTCAATTTTTGCCATGCCGCACCATACGGTCAAGATGTATGATGTTCATGCTCGCTTTATCACTGCGAATTTGGTTATTTTTTACCCCAAAACCTGGATATTTATATGGTAAACAATCAGCGAATAGTTCAATATGGAAAGTTGTTATAAAGATATCTATTGGCGTATCTCAAAGGCATGTTCCAACAATCTAAAGGTGGCATTTTCTGCGGAAACTTTCCAACGTCGAGATTGGTACGCCGAATAATTAAATATACCTGTAAGGCTCAAACGAAGTTGTCGATTGGCTGCCTTGGAAAGTCGAGGGAAAAGCAATGAAAACACAAGAAATGAAAACAAAATAGCCTAGACTTCCTATGATAACGATTCCCGTGAAAATAGCGCCCTCTAACAGTGTACGTGTGTGGTTCGTGTCGCAAAATAAATACTGGAAGGTCTTTGAAGTAAGACTAGCAGGAATCCGGTTAAAAAACTTCATACCAATTTGTCTTTCTTTCGCCGATGAGGGTGCACTTCAACTCAGGGCTGATAGTCCTAATTTAAATACCCCAAATATGGTGCGTTTGTTTAGCCTGTCACGTGTAAGTCAAACTTACACAAAAGGGTTCGTTTAGCCATCATCTGATCTTTGTGCCTGCCCTCCTGGTGTCCACCACCACTACCCAGCTAGCGAATAGGTCTCTGATGGCTACCTGGGTGTAATGACGTCCCTGACAAACTGTTCGAGTAGTGGTAGTCGGATCGGTTGCACCCTCGATCTTTTCAGAGTACAGACCTTTAATGTGCTGTAGATTATAAGATAATAGTAGAGTAGATTAAGTAAAGTAGACTATAAAATAACAAAATGACCAAATCACCACCAGCACTAAACTTTCTGTTTGCACAGGCCAGAAAGCAGAAGGCTGGAGATTCTCTTTCCAGCATCCCTTTTCCGATGGGTAGAATCACAAGGCTGTCTCCGACATCTAAGATGCGCGTTGTGGATCGTAAGTCAGTTTTAATTTCATGTGATCTTTTTACTTCTTGCGCTAAGAGTGAGTGTGCTAGATCGACCCCAGAGAAACACTTAATCAAATGACGATTTATGGATCTTTGTGTTGAAAAAGTTGGGAACGGTAGTGTCTCAGAAGTTTGGGTTGCATTTTTTTGTTCACCCATGTGTGAGAATTTTGTTTTTCACTTACATTGATTTGTAATTGTCCTTAGGACCAAAACACATAGGTAAAGATGTTGAAATGCATGTTAGAGACAAACGTCGTAAGACCAGCAAGAATACTTCTGGCAGAGTGAGGACCAAACCATTTGCACAGCACAGCAAAGTCATGGAACCTGCCACCCAGAGGGTCACCAGACTGACCTTAAAAAGGTCTTCCGGAGTGGAATCTCCTGAGGCCAGATTGGTGAAATCTACTAATACAGGCAGAAAACAGGAAGATGTTGGAGTGATCGCTAAGAAGCCCAAGACTAGAGTCAAGACCCCTGCAACTCTAGAGGTAGCCAAGCAGCTGATGAAGGGTGGAACTTTGACCTCTCAAGCCAAGCGGACAACTTCCAAGAAAGGTTTGTGGAAATTAAGGCCAGAAGTTACCATTTATTTACAAGAAGTAGGAAACGCCTTAACTTTGCATTTAACTTACCCTTTTTACTCTAAAGAGCTCATAGTGCAACAAATTACATTATTATATAATGGAAACTTCCCAAAACAAGAACTTGATATATTTAGTTTCTTGACTTTTTTGATCACCACGTTTAGCTTCATAAAAACTACCTTCTTCACTGTTTAAACTGGCTGTGAAATCCCAGGATAATTGTTTTCCGTGTAAAATTACACCTGTACGCCATATACGTGGCTTAACGACGTAGACAAACGCACTTGTGCTGTGAAAAAAAACGACGTGCCGTAAATTGACGTTTATTTAGGTATAGGCGAAGCCGTAAAATTATGTTGTTGGCCATGCTACAGTGAATCGGCGCTGCTTTAAAACGGAATTTTAACGAATAGTAATGTATTTCATTGATCGTTCACAGATATTTTATAGAGCGGAAAATGCAACACGTGCCTTTTCGCAAGCATTCTGTTCCATTTGATTCTTTCCTTTTTAAATTTTATTCCACCTTTAAAAAACTTTATTTCAACTTTTTATTTCATGAATTTATATTCTTGGACTATTTTTGAACGACAAATTTTTGTGCAATCGTAACATTTATTTTGCACACACCTATGGGTACATTTACATTCTATCAATTTACATTGCATCAGTGTGCAGCGCGTGGGAAATGGCTCCTTCATTCACATACCGATGTACGTGAACAGGTAATATCTTTCGTTACATTTTTGGAACCAGTCTTAGCTCTCCTTGCTATTATTATGAGTATGCACCCTTACGTCGTACTCGCTGATATGCAAAGGGAACCAGAAGCAAGAAAGCGCGCTCTGTATGCAAAACCATAACGTTGAACAAACGGAAATGTCGGAAATCTCCTCATTTGTTGCCCGGTTCGGCTTAAACTGGGTTTTCTTCTAGTTTCTGCGGAATCAACTGCGATTTTCGCTACCTGAGGTAGGGTTACACTTTTTTTGATAGGTTTAGCATTTTATGGTATTATTTAGAGACAGCTTAAAATGTACATTCCATTTGAAATTTGCCTTCACTTAGGTCGACGCAAGGCCTTAAGCGAATGCTCCGACTTGCAAACCAATGAATCAGGCTAATAGGGCAAGCTTTTGCTTTGTTACATAAGAGACGCATCACACCAATGGATAAGAAAGACTGGGAACAGTCTATTCCAGGGATGGTCACGCTAGGCAAAAGGATACACCAAATCACATGTATCACAGTGTCTTTAAGTCTGAGGAATTCGAGTTGTTACGTTTATGTGCAGTCGGATTAACAGTGTGCCAAATTTTATTCAAATTTAACTCGCAAAAGGCTTATTACATGTAAACCAGTTGTAAGCTAAAGCCCTTGTTGAAACACAGTCAAGTCACATATGAGTGTATAGCATAATTATCAGGGCACGTGTGCATGTAGATCAAAAGAACCAAGCTCTAAAACCATTCACCTCTTTCAATAATGCATTTTTATTACAGAGAGAACTATGTAACACAGCATGTGTATATGTAAAAGGATATTATCAAGCAGAATGTTAATTCAGCCTTACAGGATTTGATTGAATTTTCCATACACAGTACACAGCCAAACGAAAATATTAAAAGCCTCAGACTTGGCTGACGAAGCAGCTTATCTCTGCCTCAGAGAAATTTTGGTTGGCTGAGCTTCAAGTTTACTTAAATTTTTGTTTTTCTATACTCAGCGTCCCAGATTGGGTTAAGTATTGATTGATGCTCAACCACGGCATTGACAGTTTGGTTGGCAGTCACATTTGTAGGTGTAGCTGTGATCATGCGCCAACTTTGGGGTCCTTCTTGGTCGTAGTTAGCGTGCTCCCTTTTCCTTTTTCTCTTAGGCTGAACAGAACCGAAAGGTCTTTCGGTGGGCGGTCGCCTCATTACTGAAGGTGTACTTGAGGTGTAACCAAGATACAAACACGGATCTGAATGGTCTTTAGTTGGCTTGCCATCTGGGAAATGTTTTGAACATCGCGATCGAATGATTTAGCAATCCAGTTCTTGTTTGTTTTTGGGTCCATTCTGTTAACGAGCTTCAGCCAGCGTTGCCTTGCTGCCGGATCACGTTTTTCCGTTGGGAATGGAAAAAGATGAAACGGCGGTTCACAGTCACAAGTTCCCAGCCCAAAATGGCACTTGTGCTTCAAACGGTATTGCTGCTTCCACTTTTCAAAGTGAAAAGTACTATTGACACAGCAAAGAGAGAAACCATAGACTTGTCCATGCTGGCGTGCTTTTCCAGTGTTCATTGAATATTTGTCAGCATAGATATTTTGAGCCACACCCCAGACCAATTTAATTTTAAACACTGCATTTACAAGCCTATACTCAGTCATTCCAATATTACATTGTAGTTGTACTTTCTTGCAGATACTTCTTGGACCTAAACTCGTCTACCAAGGGGAACGCCAGCAGAAAAAGGTCTGCAGTCCACCCTGGAGTCCTCAGGCTTGCTTGGTTGAAAAACGTCGAAAAAGAATTGTATATGTGCTTGCACAGCTTGCCCCTGACTTTGCCTAATCTAAAAAAGATACAGATCCTAATCATTTTTCAAGGAAAGGTTAACCTACAACTAGTAGTATATTATTGCTAAGCACGAAACAAGACTCCTCATGCTACATGGGGAATGCTAAGTTACAAACTGTAACTCATTTTTAACAGGTTTGAGTACGAAATACTTTATTAGACACTGTACTACCCGATTGTTCATGACAATTTCCCCTTCTCTTTATCATTTAGTAAAAGCACTCTGGAATGTTGAAAAAGTGTTATCTTTCCGGATGAGGATGCAAAAACATAAAAGAAAGAAACAGATGGTGTATCATATTTTGAAGTGTTTGCCAACAGGAAATTTTGTCGTGGATAAGAATACAGTGCATAGGTTTCTTTAGAAAGCTGAAAAATTCGGCATAAGGCCAAGAAAGTCTCCGTTTTCTGATCAGTGCACACGTCACCCTAGACCTGCACGTCGGCAAAAAGTTTTTTGTTTGGTATAAAACGATGTCCAAAAGCTGCCAAACTTGCTTCATTGACTGGAATCCTGCTCCTGTGTCACCTGAACGTGTTTTTGATGGGGGTACGGTTGAGTAATATGTAAAGGGGTCTCTCTGATTTCCCATGGATACGTTTCGTCGGTTGCACTACAACGTGACGTGTCGTGAATAGTTTCAAGATACAAACTGACGTATCGTGTATACAAAGTCTACGGACGGTACGTCACTTCGTGGTTCACCTGTTGTTGGCATCCGCCTGTCTCGCGAGAAAATGAAGTATGTACCTTGGTATTGGTCTCTAGTTGAGTTGCAGCTCCTGCTTTGGCTATACACTCATGTACTGAAAAGGCAGGTCCTGTTGCAGTTGCTGCCAGTGAATTACGCGCCAAGCTCTGTGGGTACTGATGCTGCCCTCTGCAGTCTGCCCCCCTCCTCTCCTCCCACTGCTCTTCCTTCCTCCACTCGCCCCTCTGAACGCCTGCCCTGACAGTCTGTTTTCAGCTGCTGCGGTCTGCAGAAGCTTCCTCCCAGCTTTATTGAATTGATGTCGCCTGCCTTCAGATCACGTCATTGAGGCGCTGGGCAAGCTTTACAGCAGGACGTGAGCCAGTGACATGCTCACCACATAGCATGTCCTTGGGAATACGGCCATCTTCCATCCTGCTCACATGGCCAAGCCAGCGTATTCACCGCTGAGCAAGGACAGCAAACATATTTTGAATGCCCCTCTGTGTCAGGAAAGCCTTGTTTGGGACGTGGTCCTGCCATGTAATTCCCAAGACCCTTCTAATGGCAGCCCATGTGGAAGGTGTTGAGTCTGCATTTTTGTTGGACGTAGAGGGTCCATGTTTCACTACTATAAAGCAGCGTGCTGAACACGCAGGCTTGAAACACCACCATCTTGGTGTTGACGGGCAACATGGTGTTGCTCCGGACCTCTCCACAGCTGTATCAGCGACAGTGTTCTGCCCAGAGTAGAGTTCCTGGTAGTGTTCTGCCCACCTCTCTACTTGTTGACCACGGTCGGTGATGACATCACCTGTAGTAGACTTTAGCGAGGCGGACTTGGTGGCGGTTGGTCCAAAAGCTTTATTCATCCCTTCGTACATGGCTCGAATGTTGCCATAGTAAGCTGAATGTTGAATGCTCATGCAGAGGTTCAGCCAATAGTCGTTGGCGCAGCGCGCGTCGAGCAATCTGCTGGCATCATTCCTAGCTTTCCAGAGTGAAGCCAGTGTCTTCTCCGAGGGCTCCTTCTTGTGCCCAATCAACGCTGCTCTCATGGCTGCGAGTGCTGGCTCCAGTTTGGCGATTCCTTCCTCCAACGTGTCTGGGGTCTGCCTCTCTCGCTTGCCAAAGGTGTCCATTGTGAAGTTGTACATAACATCGCGAATGTGATGCCACCTCTCTTCAGCGTTGCCAGTGGGGCAATCTTTCAGGGCGTCCCTAAGGAGTCGACAAAGCACAAGTTAGGCACTGAAGTTTTGGTATTGATACGTGGGCGTCCTTTCTGCCCATAGCGGTGGATTTGTTTAGGCTGAGACCAAGGAATGGTCGGTGTCACAGTCGGCGCAGTGATAGCTGCGAGGAATCAATACACAGTTCAGCGAGGGTCTTTGGTTGATGATGAGATCCAGCTGGTGCCAGTGGCGTGATCTGGGGTGCCGCCAAGATATTCTGTGTTTTGCCTTTGTAGAAAAGAGCGGCTATGGCTATGGCTATGCAGAGGTCGTAGTAGGAGCATAACTCTAGGAGCCTTTGACCGTTCTAGTTTAGCTCGCCGACGCCAAAATGGCAAGTGCTTCTCGGCCAGGAGTCATGGTCTGATCCTACTCGGGTGTTGAAATCCCAAAATAGGCACAGATGTACAGTGGCAGGGATCTAGCTCTCTGATGGTGGATTCGAGCTCTACGTAAAACTCATCCGTAATCTCTTCTGAAACATTTTTTCTTTCTCGGATTGTACGTTATATTCAAATAATACCAAGTTCATAGCCAGATTTTGAAATGGCAAAGAAGAAACAATTTTAAGGATAAATTTAAAGTTAAAATTACAAAATAAATTCAGATTTTAACACTCCTGGTTAAAAATTGAGTTAAATTATTTTCGTCATAGACCTTACGTTTCAATAAGCAGTTAAGGTCAGAAGTAATCATTTATTTTGTTGTTTACCTTTTATCGTTCACCATCCAATATCCATGCTCCCCAGATCTGTTCCCTTTTTATAAATTTTGTGTTGGGCACTGAACTTGGAACTTGACAAGTACTACACTACCACATTAGTGTTTAAGTAATTCTACAAACACCTTTCCATTGAAAAAATTGTAATGTATGTTGAACCAGTTTTTTAAAGAAGTTTTGTAAAGAAGTTTTGTATTTTATATTAACAGATTGAAACCTGCCACAGATGTGAAGGAATTAACATATAGATTTCTACCAGTTTGTTAAACTAAATAATCCTAAACAACTTCTCAAGTGGAAGTCATAATTGCTTCTTAAACCAAGAAAATTGTGGTAGAGCTATTGATTTTGGAGGACAATCTACAAACCTGCCAGTTCCTCGTTCGTTTCAGTATTTCTTGAAGCGGATTTAAACATTGTGAAGTACATGTATGTTGAATTTTTGACAAAGCTAAATATTTATTTTTGACGATTTGTCAGTTACAGGGTACCAAGACTTCAATAAAAAAGAAAAAGCACCTGAGTTTTCTGTGTTAGTTGATGTCTAGGGGTTGTTTCCCTTTAGCATGCAGCTTTGTTTGATTTCCTGATTTAATGCCAGCACTATTGAAGGACTCTCATAGCAGTGGTTGCACAAAATTACTTGAGTGGGTCCCAACATTTTATACAATAGGTCCAGTGAACCCTCAGGTACACACTACTGGTTATATATATTCTTCAGCTAGAATGAGGGTTGTTGGTTTACAGAATGTAATGTGAAGTTACATTACTAAAGCAGAATGTAATGGGAAGTTACATTACTAAAGCAGAATGTAATGGGAAGTTATATTACTAAAGCAGAATGTAATGGGAAGTTACATTACTAAAGCAGCAACTTCTCAAGGCCATTACCGTAGAGATAGAATTGAAAGGCTGTAGATTTGCAAACGAATGGATGCAAATTTACTGTATGCCCGTCACATTTCTTACAAAGCATCGATGTAAAATTTCAACACGGAGCAGGTATCTGTTAACTCATATTTTTTACGTGTGTAATTTTGTAGTACCTAGTTTCTTTTACAGGGTAGTACTGGCGTCCAAATTGCCATAGAAATTGTTGTAAAAAGATTTTGGTTAATGTTTTTTTTTACAACTGGCCAGCTTGCCGTCTAGTAATAGCGAGGGGATCACTGGCGGCAGAAGCGGGGAGCCAGTGGTCCCCGACTTTTTCGACTGGGGGCCTCACATTTTGCAGGTCCTATAACTGGATGGGGCTTAATAGATCGATCCCTTAATGGCTGATGCCTGATGGTCTAATAACTGCCCCCATTTTGAAATTGTTCCACCGCCAGTGGAAAGGGACAAATGAATTTTGCTCAGACACGCTTTTTTGCATCATTGTATTTTTTAATGTATGAAAACTGTTCAAGCATTTCCAGATAAATGAGGGTGCTCTTGCTGTGATGGAAATCATGGAAGACTCTGTTCAGTTTATGTATCCGTGGTAATATTTTGAACCCATGTAAGCCACCTGGCAACCTTTTATCAAAAGTGTTTCCAGGAGCAATTCTTTTAGGCCTGCAACAAGCTATTGCCAAAGAATTAGTTAAAACAGCGAAATGTAAAATTTTTAGCCGTTTTGTGCACAAATCAAGTCAACAGTGAGGTAAAGTATCTGGGATGACGGTTTTGTTCATGTATATACAAACCTGCTTTAGCATAAAAACCAAAACTTAAAAATACAGATCAAGCTAGCAAAACAATAAAAGAAAATAAGATTAACCGAAATTAAAAGGGGCATTTTCAATTTTCCTCCTCTAAACCTGTAGTGGGCAGATTATTGTAAGTACAGTTATGCAGCGTACTGAAAACATACTCATTTGGAAGGAGGTCTTTTATTTATGAAATATCACTGTGAAACCAGTTTCCTGATTTGTTTTTCAAAACATAGAGTCAACGAGACCAAGGGACTTGAGAAACAGAACTCGAAAGACAACAAAACGTACCTCAAGCGAAGAGATGACAGAACTACCAACAAAGATCCGGAAAGTCATTAAACTTGACCCCCAGAGAGTCGTCAAGGTGAACTTACCAAGAGCTGCTAAATCTATATCTGACTCCAAAGTGGTGATGCCTGGAAAGCAAAGGACAGACAAGAAAGTAGCAAAAACCCTGGCCAAGAAGTCCATGTCTACGGCCAGGATTGCTGTAACTCGAGTGTATTCCAAAAAGCCTAAAGGGCAAGCTTCGACTACCGAGCAAGGTGTGTACACATTTTGGGGGCAGAATAATCCAGCCACGTTAATCCACAATGCTCAGGCTCCTAGTATGGTGGAGGTACTATTCCAGCTTTTCGTGGATTTTATAAGCAGCACTGCGCACTGTGCAAACTGACATATAACTGGGGATGGACACTTTGATCACATGCCTCTATTGACTGTAGTAATAATGGCTTAACAGGGATTTAACCTAGAATGGGGGCACAGATTTATTTCAGGATGCACTGAAAGCAACGTCGGGATGTGAAATGGAATGGGACACTTGAGGGCAGGATATACACCTGATAGTTATGCTACTGAGTTATAAACGTGTCTTTATTACTTCTAGATTTTTAATGTCGCACCAGATGGCATTACAGTGTCTACCGGTATTTTAAAAAATGTGGCTAGTTCCATTCACGATTATTCCCATTGTTTTGCAATTGTATTTGTTATTCACATTTTTGTTACCATGAGTATCTACTGGCTCAAGACCCAGCCCCGTCAAGAAAGCCGCTCACGGTCCTTTGACGGCGCCGACCCAATGCCAGAACTGGATACATTGAACAGAGCGGATTGACTGGAAGCGTGTCTAGTGGGGTTCACCATACAAAAAGGGAGAAAAAATGATAACAAAATATGACTAAATAAATAAAGACCCACACACAAGACACGATTAGTAAAACGTGTTGCAGTTGTTGCAAACTGAAATGGTTGATGGACGGTCCTTAAATTCAGAAAAAAGACTGGAGAGGTAACCGTTTGTATTCAACCGTATTTAGATCGTCGCAGACGCTGGGTAACGCGTGAACAAGACAAAGATAACAAATGTAACCAATGTAGATCATGTACGCAAGGTACAGTGACTAGAAACAGTACAGACTATTTCAAAAAGATCTGTCTTGTGAACACAATAAGTGTAAATCAGCTTGTAACATTTGCACGCCCAGACTGCGAGCATAGGACATGCAAATGTTGGTGTAAGGAGTGTAAGAAAAACTTGTGAATAGAAAGAGAGAAATCCTATGAAAAAATCCCACCTTTATCACTACAGGAAACATTATTAAATCATAAGTGTCACCAGAGTCGCTTAAAGAAGCAGACTTCAAAGACATTAGACGGTTTAAAAGTATTTTCACAAACTGGGAATTCATACCTCGATTTTTTAACAGACCCAGTGCGGGTTTTTAGTTCTCACGGAAAACTAGTCATCATCATCGGTTTTAAGGCCGTCGTCCATCTTCCGCACTCACACCCAGAAGTCTCATGTCGGCAGACGCGATCTCCTGCCAGGTCTTGCACGGTCGGCCGACTGGTCTGAACCCCTCCACCTCCAACCTCGTGCATTTCTTGATCCAGTTGGCGTCCTCCCGCTTCACGTGACCATACCGGCTCTCGGCCTCAACTCCTCACTTGAAACATGGTCCGACAGAGACATGCCGCACATCCACCGGAACATTCTCATCTCCACCCTCTCAATCGCCACCTCTTGATCCGCTTTCATCGGCCATGTTTCGCTGCCATACACCATAGAGCTCCGAACAAAGTCTAAGTAGCTTGTAGACCCGACCTTTCACCTTCAGGGGTGGCGACCTTGATGTTAAGAATGGAGCAAGCTCTGTGAACTTTGCCCGGCCGCACCTCACACGTGCTAATGCCGCTGCGTGCGCTCATCCCTCCTCGCTCAGCAAATCCAATTACCCAGGTAACAGAACGACTGAACGACACCGTATCTCTGGCCATCAATCTCAAGGTCTTCTTTAATCTCTTCCGGCTGTGAAACCTGACTCCGGCAGCCCTTACGACTATAAATTGAGCTCACCGCCTACAGACTGCCCCTCACTCCACTGCACCTCCTGTGAACCCACTTCCGATATGCTGTACACTGGACACTGGACTGAACCACACGGCCATGCCCCAGAGCTTGTCACCTCCCCTCTGCCCACGCGACTGACCATCACTTTGGTCTTTACGGCATTCACCTTCAGACCCTTCCGAGCAAAGCTTGCCCTCCATGCCGTCGTCTTGGCTAGGCTCTCAGTTCCTCTCTGGTCCTTGCCATGAGGACGAGATCATCTGTGTACAACACCTCGCAGGGTAGCCCTCCTCTCGCCTCAGTCGATACCACACGCACACGCACCGAGCCCTAGTGCACCCCAACATTTACCCCGAACTCCTGCTGTCACCACCCGCTGTCCTCGCCACCGTCTTCACCCCTGAGTAAAGCAACATCACCGCTCCCACCAACTGCTCCTCAACCCCCTTCTTCCTCATGGCCCACCTCAGCACCTTCCTCCAAAAGCCGAAGTACACCAGTCACTAAATGTTTTTTCTGGACTTGACGCACGGTAAAAATGGCATCTGTCGTCCCTTTGCCGGGTATGAAGCCGAACTCCACGTCATCAATATTCACCTAGCTACAAAGTCATGCCTCAAGCACCCTCTCCCAGACTACCATGGCTTCCTTGAGGAGCTTAATTGCCCTGAAAAAGCCACATTCTGGCAGGTCCCCCTTTCCCTTGAGGAGTGAACCCAGAATACTACTCTGCCAGCCCAATGGTATCTCTTCATCCGAAACAATGGTGTTAAACCGGGAGGTCATCCGAGCCACAGCTGTATCACCAGCCGCCTTCAACATCACCACAACTCCATATGGACCGCCTGATTTTCCTAACTTCGTGATAGATATCGCTTTGGCCAACTCCTCATGACGCCCAAGGCGACATCTGGATTCCTGAACAATCTCGCACTCCACGTCTCAGTCCTACACTTTCTCCACGTACATCAATCCTTCGAAAATACTTCCTTCACACCTCCTTCACGCACTCACTGTCAAAATCGATGTTGCCGTTCTTGTCCTTCACACAGTTGGTACTAAAGACGTCCCGCCGATCCTTTGCCATCTGCTTTGCGATCCAAAAAACTGTCTTCTCCCCTCCTCATTCCTTAGCTCCTCCGCAAACTCCTTCCTTTCCTCTCCTGAGCCCTCTTCACATCTCTTCTGGAGACCCGCTTCGCCTCGAGATAAGCAATCCTATCTGCCTCCAAACTGTTGCCCTCCACGAATCTTGCCACCAAGTCATTCCAACACCATGCCTCCCTGTGCCATGGCGGATATACCAGCGGACTGGCAGAGAAGTATTCTGGGTCCACTCTTCAAGGGGAAAGGGGGAGCCGCTGGAATGTGGCTCATTCGGGCTCACGAAGCCCGTCAGGCAAGCCATGGTAGTCTCGGAGAGGGTGCTTGACACGAAACTCTGTGGCCAGGTGAATGACATGGAGTTCCGCTTCATCCCAGACAAAGGGACGATATATGCCACATTTTTCGAAAAAATTCCAGTTCCTTATAAAATGCGATGTCATTCGGCTATGGCCGATGGTAAAATGACGTAGCTTGTAAAATATTAGGTAAGTCCTGGAGTACTCTGCTTCTAGAAAATCCCAACACTCTGTTGTTAGTTACAAAGATTATAGAAAATTCCAAGTGAGTCATTGCAAGTTAAATAAAACAAAAAAGAATGAACACAAACTAAGTCTTGCGCAGCGTTGACCCACGAGTGTCACAATAAAAGTTGGCCTCCGATTCACCTCAACCCCATTAGGCACGTTTTAGTCTCTCCGTTCAAGGTCTGAATGTCTGGGTTGGGTCGGTGCAAACCAAACACCGTGAAAGGCTTTCTCGACGGGGCTGTATCAAGACCCAGTAAACAGAGATGGTCAAACATTGGCTGATTCCCCCTACTCCCTGGCATTTTTTTTCAATACTATATTCCAAGATGTGCATCATTGTCTACGGATCAGTATAGCCGATTACTGAAAACTCCAGTACTCAGTTGTTTTCATTCCTGATCAGATATTTTGAGAATCCTTGTTTAGCGTTTCTATCTATGTTTCCACCTCTGTATCTGTGTCCGAATTAATACGACTAGACAGTGGTCCGGCTGTGGTGTTTTCCACAGTGATCATTTTGTGGTACTGGAGCACATCCTTGCCCAAGTTAAAGTTCAATCTTCATGACAGATGTCATAGTTTGGATCAATGTCAGATTCAAATACAGTGTTTAAAAAAATAAGAGTAGGTTTTGCTGGCAAATTTTAAAAAGTTGCCAAAATACTAGTTGAATACACATTGTTGCAGCTATTTACATCTCTTATACATTGGAAAGGACGTGACATGTTCAAGTGGTGACATTTTGTGATAATCATGACTTGTCACAGGAGCCTTGAATGTTCCTCTGTACCCATGGCATTTTGTTCAGTCAATGAATTTCAACCTTTGCAATTGTATTTCAGTTAAGAGGACTGCTGTGAGGCAAAATGCAAAGAGCATATTCAATTCCTCTACAGAAAAGGGAGGGGCTGCTGAACTTCAAAGAGGAGGTAAGAAAGGGGGAAAAGCGAGATCTGAGAAAGCCAGCAGCGTAAAGAACACAAAGGTTGTCAAGACCAAGAATGTCACCGTTGGAAAGCATAGTAGTCAGCAGACGAAGGCCGCATCCACCATCAAGAAAAGGGCCGTCGCAAGGAAGCTAGTGGTCAAGCCAAAGACATCCAATGCCAAGAAAAAACCCGTCACAAAGGAGGCAAAACAAAAAGGGAGTCTGGTGCCCAAGCCAAAGACATCCAATGCAAAGAAAAGGACCGCCGCGGGGGAGGTGAAGCAAAAAGGGAGGCTGGGGGTCAAGCCAAAGAAGGCAACCAACAGCAGTGGTCTTCAAATGAAGAAGAAAGTGGCCACACATCCCAACTGCACACTGACACCAAACCGGAAGATCAAAGTGGTTGACAAGGATCCTATGTTCGAAGTCAAGTATGTCACAGTTGAAGATTATGGTCGGTCCACGTCATGTTTAACACTTTTTACAAAACAAGCATTTGAATCCACGGATATTGAGACTGATTATGAAGTCTGTGTGCCCAATAAGCCTAATCCGAGGCTGAGTTGTGATTTGTATATACGTGTACATACGTGTACATACAAGTGTGAATTCTGAATTTCAAAACATTTACTAAAATGCATCTGAATGACATGACTTCCAGAAGGTCATACCGATAAGGTTTTGAATGTTTCTTGAAAAGGAAAGTTAAAGAAGTTATCGTGTGGAATGCAGGAGCTTGCTGCCATTTAGTTTGACTTTATAGTTTAATTTGTCTCAAGTCAATCTCCTTATTGCAAGTGAAAAGTAAGAGGATAAAAGCTGAGTTTTCGTGTATTTGTCTTAGGAATGAGAAGGAAATTCCCAAAGTGTCGGATTACGTCAACTGCAAGCGGGCTATCCGCGCCGTCTTGACCAAGGACAACGCCCTCTTGAAGAAACTGATCAATAACACCAAGGAGATCCCTTCCTTGTTCGTCTCGAGAAGCGTGTGTCTGAAGGATGACGCCCTGGACTATGCCCTGAAGACGGAGAACACCGATGCGCTCAAGCTGCTCATCGCAGAGAAATGTTACAACCGCGACAAGCCACGTAAAGCCATGCCTGACCAACCATCTCAAAATGACTTCAACACAAATCCACGGTTGGTTCAACTGTAAATCACTGAAGTCTGAGAGCCTGATATTTTGGTTTTGATAATAGCAGAATCTTTCTAAAATCTGTGTTTTGGAAGGAATATTCAGTTCATGTATATACAGGAACTGTATGATGAAAACCTCTTGCTGGTTGCTTTGATGCAGCATCATTTCTATTTTGTACTGCATTAAGGTCTCGTTCCTATCTTCGGCAATCAGCATTCTCGGCATTAATACATGTATTTCCCAGGAACGTGTATTACTTTCTAGCCGTTCATAATATAATCATTGTTAATCGATCTTCACATTTTATCTAGTAGCACTACAAGGGTATGTCTTTTATTTGTGTTTTCTGACATGCAATGTTTGGATGACGTGCGGCGTTGCCAACCCATGGAACAGTTATGGTTATGAAGGGAACAGTGCCTTAACTAAGGTAACAAACTGCAAATTAATGGTAACTAGAAGAAAGCAAATGTGCTGAGTAATTATTAACTCACTACCGGCGAAAAGCAGTGAGCCAATCCTAACCATCCCTAATGTATTCCCTAGTGTTAAAAATATTTTTGTGTTCATCAGCTTTACAAAAAGAAGCCAATATTTTGTAGGGTCAGGAGTTTTCATGGGGACTCGCTCGCATCCACTTCGTGTTGTCCCCTCTCTAATAAAGCAGCTTTCAAGGTATTTCGGGTCAAGGTTATTCCTGGAAAAATAAATGAGAACAGTTCTGGAGATCATCATCAAAAACTTCATTCGAAAAAGTTATCATAGTTAGAGAAAAAGAAACATTCAGTCTGAGTTTTCTGAACCACAGAAGTAAGCAATGTTCGCACGTAGTGCATGTATGTTAAACATGTATATATGTATGGAAGAATCTTGCCAGTGCAATATTCTGAGAACTACTTCACATATGGACTTCTCACACTAGGCTTTAGGATTGCATTTAGGGCCAAAAGGTCGAGGGTCAAGTTTGAAACAAAATATTTTGGAAAACTGACAAGGTGCTTACAAATAATGATAAATACTAAATCGATAACCAAGAAATGGAGTGGAGCGGGATTTGAACCTGCGACCTCCGGAACACGATACCGGTGCTCTATCAACTGAGCTATACAGCCCTATATGCTGGTGGTCCTTCCCATTTGTGGGCTCTTTAGCGGGGGGCACTAGTCAGAAGCCATGAAACTTGAAACACCATATGGCCATTGACCAAGCCCCAATTACACGATGCAACCTGGGGAGTAGTGAAGTTTGGATAGCGTTAATCTGCATGTAGATAGTGCACAGTTTTGTAATGTTATAGCGAGTTCGAGCGACAGCTTTAAACCTTTTTTTCACAATTGTGTAATGTTACAGCAAGTTCGAGAGACAACTATAGACCTTTTTCCTGTGACGTCACAATCGTGCTGGATCGCGATGTATTTGATGGTAATGAGTGCATAATGTTGTGATGGCAATATACTTATTCAAGATTAACTAGTCAAGCATTCAGTGGTCTTACGTGCGCTTGCATGTGGTTGAAGCTGCCCATAGGAGTGTATGCAATCACCGTTGTCACGGCGGTCCACACGTGGTGGTATTGTTTACATTTGGCGCAATCCAGTCACGTGGGTGAGAAAGGTCTATAGTCAACTATAGTTCGACTACAGTTGCCCCAACGATAGATGGTATGGCTCATCTAGACAAGAAACCCAGCCTTAGGGCATGTTCACACCACTGGTCATCAGTAGAGGATTTCATTTATCAGTCTGGAGGGAAATACTCACATGAGAACCAATGTCAAAAGGTCCCAGCCAGCTGCATAATGTTAGTAACGATGGTATTGTACTAAGTACAACACTTATTAGCTCTATAAAATTGGTGCTGGGGTTAACGGTGGAGGAGGGCCTGTGGAAATAGAAGTGCCCCATCCCCCTACACACTTCCCAGCCCCATTCGTTTGATGGGTGGCTTACAACTGGACAGTTTCTGTAAGTATCCATTCAGCAAGATGACGATTATATTAAGTTCCTCTGACAGAATCCGAATGTCTCGTACAATGGTTACGTAACATTGTGACCATTTCCTGTGTACAGTATGTGTGTTTTCTGTTCAATGTGAATGCTGGACAGTGTGAACGCCATTATTTTCCAATTTAAGTCCGTCTGTTTTCCTTTTTATTCAGGACATTGATTACATAGGTGGCACCAGAAACATGGTACGATTTGATAAAGCTTTGAACCATGGTGTGTCGATTGATGTAATCTCTCTCGTAGCCGAGGTGAGTTCTTGTTTGGGTGTAAACGCATAAGGATCATTGCACGGAGAAAATTGAAAAGGATTTATTAGTCTCATTCGAGAACGTTCCCCTTAAGCTTGAAACCGGTAAAAGTGAGTTATTGCGGTCATGGTTTTGTGCAAAGTTTGCACTCCTTGGAAAATATCTACTCGTCACTTTTGTCTCAGGACCCAGTAAATTTGGTTACAGGCAAACTTTTCAAGCTTGAGAAAGGAGCAGCCTTTAGGATACCTGAAACTTGATATCCCAAAGTGACCAAACTATAAATGCACATTGGTTGCTAGATCGATTGCTTAAATAAAATGAACAGTGTGTTAGTTTACAGAAAGCTTAGAATGCCTGGAATGACTGTCAAGATGCTAGAAAACGTGGCATGATAATTGAATAGCTTGCTGAAACACAGTGGAAAGTTATTCTTTCAAGGATGTGGTTCTCAGAGAAGAATCTTTGAGGGAAAGGTTGACAGTTCAAGCCATAGCTTTTTGTAATGATTTCGACCAATATATTTTACTACTTTTGTGGAAGGGTTTTAGATACGATTGTACAGGCAGGATTCATCGCGCTGTGAGGGCAGGCCACAACAAGTTGGCCTCACAAATGATGAAAAAATTCAAAGGTCGTAGAGGGAACGGCTTCATCAAACTTCATGAGGAGGTGGGGTGATAGTTATAAATGTTCCGTGCATGTTGATTCCCTACGCTGGAAATTTGAGTTGAATAAAAAAATTAAAAGAGCAATTGTATTTTGCATATCTAGTAGGTTCTAGGCTCCTTTGGAAATGTTTTTTTTTCTTATCTTGGTGGGTGTGCACGTACAGACTTGACAAAGGTAAAAGGTTTGCCCAAAAGTCATGAAATTCCAAGTAGGCACAATATGGTATGCAATACATTCCCTTGTGTGCATCTGAAATCACACGAGCATGCGTTTCGCTCGAAAAATTTATTTTAGTCAAGCATTTTTCTATATTTGAAAGCTTCCTTTTTAAACTTGGAACATTCGGAGTTGTAATAGCTCGAGTCAGTGACTCCACTCAAGTCCGACTCAACTCGAGTCGCTAAATTTAGTGACTCTTTATATCACTGGTACCATTTCAGAGGAGTAAATATTTGTTATAAAAGGATAAACTCAACCGACTCACCACAAAAAAGGAAAAAAAGATTATTATCCATAACGGTTTGATTGCTTGAAGTATTCCTAACGTTTATGCTCCTTCTGTGACCCTTTTTGTTTGTGGTAATAGGTTTTGTCGGCCACAAAGCCTGAACAGCTAACTTCTTTGAAAGCCGAAAAAGTCACCAAGGAATCCTACAAGAACCAAAGGGCAAGTGTACATGAGCATTGGAAAGTATTAACCCAGTTCCTCCCAGACCCATTAAAAAACACTGGGAGATTTTAGTGGATTAGACAGAATTGAGGAAGGAAGAGACGGCCAACATGTTCATTTCTTGGAGCTCTCTTTGCCTTGCCAGTTCCAAGTCAAAGTTAAACTGTCTTCTTGCACAATGGAGAATTTTAAGGATTTGAGGAGGTCCCTACACTAAAAATGTTTGATTTGCTGAAATTGGTTATCAACAATGGTCATGTTAATCGTGGAAAATTGTTAAATATTTCATGTAGGGTTTCCAAATGCATACATTTACAATAAAAATATTCAATAAATGATCAAATTAGGAGGAAGGGAAAATGAAATAAGGTTTCAGTTCAAAAGTTACAGAATTACTTAAATATATATCGCAGTAAAGTAAACAAATACCAAAACTACTCAAGAACAACTCATATCATATGTATGTATCTAACTAAAAAAACAAGTAACCAAGTGAAAAGTCACAAAAGTAGATAAGTATTAAAAAGGTTGATTGTTTACCAGTAGAAAACAGTTCCAAATATCAGTAGTAGTTGCAACCACATTGCTTAATTTGACCTACCTATTAAAAGATTTTAAGCCTAGAATAAAAAAATGATCCTTTCTATTTGAGCACCAATTAACACACCAAAATGGGACACAAAATACCAGGGGGATGATGCTTTTAATTCTCGTACAAATTGTTGATAGATAACGCCTCTGCACTGTGCAGCCATCAACCCCAACCCTAAGATCATAGCCAAGTTGTTGTCAGTGTCCCCAGGCGTATCGTTTCCCGACCAGGACGGCTTCACTCCCATCCACTACGCCGCAGCGTGCAAGGGCAGTGGTCCTTTGGAACTTCTGCTGAAGAGGTTTTTATAGTTCAAATACAGGATAGAAATAATACCAAAGCTAAGTTTGGCCTGCTAACCTTTAAGGTGATGGAAAAACACTAATCAACTACCCTGCACATTTGCCCGTTTGCGGGAAACATTAGTGTATAGGCTAGCAGAAAAGTTCAAAGCAAGTTGGCAAATGATCAGCTACTTGGAAATTACTGCCATTGTTGACTTTTTTGGTTCGTAAATGCTGAAGGTATGTTGTGATTACAATATCATTTGCCAAATTTTTCTAACCAACTCTGGAATAACTACAATGCACACAAACATTTTGATGGCTCAACACAGGTGCCAGTGCTTGACCTTTGTTCTTGCCTTTTCTTCTCCAGTGGTGTAGACGCTGAAACGCCACAAGCCAAGAAACTGGTGACCCCATTAATGATAGCTGCAAAGCATGGCCGGACTAAGAATGTTGAAGTTCTTCTCAAGAAAATAAAATCTAGTACGTTTAGCTCAGACATTGACAATATTATGAAACCCCAATTAAAACTAGACATGAACTTGCAAGAATGCTTAGCAAATATTGCTAAATTGTAAAACTAGTCAGGAGGGTGGTCCATGGGGAATGCAAGAGGAAAAGGGGACCTTGCATTACTGCCTTGTTATTAGATTTGCAAATGAACACTTCTACCAAAGTGGAGAAACTATTAAGAGAAATTATATGAATGATTGATATGTGTTCATACTCGACAGAGACTGAACAGTGATATCCTTATTATGTCAAGAGGCTCCCAGACCTGAAAGCTAAGAATTTAGGAACCTAATCCGATGCTCGATGTCATTAATTTTAAGCAGCATTATAGGTCACTTTGAAGTTGCTTTCTGTTTCGTATTTTGTACCAGTTTTGGCTTCTGACTCTAACCAGCCACAACTAAAGAGGTTTGGGGTGAACAGGATGGACAAGAACAAGCACTTTGCCATCCATTATGCTGCAGAAGGTGGACATGTGGTATGTTATGAGGGCAGTTGGTTGCCTTTAGACTTAGGTTGGTGCTGGCTCTTTGAGAATCTCTCAGGAAACTTAGGATGGAATGAGCATTTTGTCGTCTCATCGTCCAACATTTAAAATTTCAAATCAACGTTGTTGCTTTAGGTCTTTGTGTTTTTTGTGATGAAAACTGAGGGAAGAAAGAGATTTGCTGAGAAAGTTTTATTTTCTCCTTGACATTATTAATAAATCTAAAATGGGATGACTTCCAGCTTTGTTTACGTGTATGCTTTCCTATGGGGGATCGGTTGATCACGTCTCACCTCATTGTCATGGGAAAGCACTCGAGTATGTAAAGCCAGACATCATGATGTTATTGGTCTGTTGTATCCTCAACTTACGTTAAAACACGGATTCATTGTTACAAACCAGTTCGAGGCCAGTTCACCTTTAAAAATTTTGGTTAATTGTTCAAACTATAACCACTATTGTACACTGTAGAAGCAGTTAGAAGTTTTAGCAGTGGGGCAGCCATAATGAGCTGTTTTAAGCATGCCACTCACACATGGACGGTGCTGTTGGAGTGGGAAAACTTGCGGTTAACACAAAGGGTTCTACTCAATCAATTAGCACCCTCCTATTTTGTCTGCCAGACCTTGTCTGCCAGAAGAGTTCACAACACTTTACCCCAGATTCTGTATTCTGATTGACTGAGAGCCAGTCACATGGCATTTGCTGTTTTTGCTGTCTAGTTTTGCACAGCCAACATGATCAAAACATTTATATCCTTGCAGCAACCAAAATATGCCTACGGTGTATGCGTATGACCACCGGCATTTTGTGCAAATGCGTAGTCGTGTGAGTTTGTTTCTTCATTCAATTGAGACCCTGAACAATAGAGGACAATAAGGTCCCCGAGTGACAGAGGGTCCCCGATTGACAACTGTGTACAAAACATATGAGTGGTCTTCTAAAAAAGTTTAAGTACAATCAAAAAGAGGAACAATAGGGGGTCCCCAGTTGCAGGCAAATACACACTTGGGTGTGTGTGTCTGTTACGACACCCGATCCGACCACCCAAGGCTACTTAGAAGTAGGGTTGCACATCAAATACGCCACGCTCTAGGTTGGTATCACCAAGGCCTCGCCTGCCGTATGTCAGAATGGCTTGAATGGCATCATGTTCACAGCAGAAACTGCAGTCTTTTGAAAACAATGGACATCGAATTGTTTCTACTTCTATCGCCCCCGCATCCACTGGGCATTTGACTCGGGTTTGCTTGTTTATTCTTTGGACTAAGAATTTTCTTTTGAAGTAGTTGTATCAGCCCCTCAAAACCACGGATTACAATTGGTCAATTGAATGAATTAGCTGTTGTGGACACCGGCTGAAACACCTTTTGTTTTTATTGAGATTTTTGGGGGGTGTTTCGGCACCGGCCGAAACAGCTATTATTTCTCTTCAGATTTTTTCTTTTTCTTTCTTTTCTTTTTTTGGGGGGGGTCCGCATAGTGCGCCAATATTACTATATTTTTTTGGCTTTTGTGCATTGAGGAGAGAAGCATTATTTTTCTACAGATTTTTTTCCCATGTTCTTCGTTTTCAAATTCCATAGACTTGTACGCAGATTTTCCCGTCGGTAGTTTGCTATTTACCGGTACATAACCACAACACATAAGGCAAAGGTCTTTCGCGAACAATGACGTCATGATGACATCATAACGTGATTTATTATAGAAATAGGATCTTTCCCCCTAGGTTTTGTGCACGTTTTTCAACAGCCTGACTTTGGCACTGTTATCGAGCTGATGGAGTTTACTTCGAGTGCACACTCTTAGCTCACCAACTACTGAGGGTCCCAGGACATTCGCATTTGACGTCATCGGGGGTCACGTGACATAAGATTAAAGTTGCAGTTTGTCCCCTTAGGTTTCGAACACGTTTTTCTAATAAACTCTGCTTTCGATCTTAATAACATAGCTTCTACATAAGAAATGCACCTTTTCGTTTCACCCAATATACATCAAGAACACTTAGCCTCACGTAACAAATGATTGATTAATTTGGTGTACCTTTGATTTCAACAGCACAGTGTCCACAGTTTAAGATTACCAGATACCTACTGTGCATCCTATACATCCAAAAAATATTTTCCTAACTTCCAACAACTTCCGTCAACATCCATTCCCGGACTTGCTAGAGCTCTTACGCGAAGGTAACTGGAATCAGCTAATCCTTGTCGCTCATCTCCAACAGACGCAGCTGGACAGTAGGTCTTATCAGGAACTTGCTTCCAACCTTGACCTACCTACCTAACTCTACCATCTTGGTCAGGATACACGGGAAAGCGTATTTTTAACCACCAAAACCAGTTTATTCACCTCAAACTTTCGTTGAGGTTGCGACAATTTTTGCCTGGTCTTCAGCAAAAGTAGATACTCCCTGAACCAGGTCTTCTTGACAGACGACGTGGCAGAAACGTCAACTGGTTGGGCGTCAGGGGCTCCTTTTCCTTTGGGTCCAGGCTCAGACGTGTGAGTGACCTTGCATTCAAGATTGTTTCCACCTCTGTAACAAAGGTCAGCAACACCTCATCTGTGAATACACAACCATAGAGCTTCGCACGACATCACCCCTGTTTGACGTACAGCGGTCCGAAATAGTCAACGCCAAGAACTGTGAATGGAGGCCTTTCAGTTGTTACTCTGACAGTTGGAAGCTCTCCCACGAACTGCTGGCCTTGCATTGCATTTCTTCGCTTACGGTGAAAACACTTCCCAATCACACGATGGACCGTGGCTCCTCCTATCACTATCCAGTACTTATCTCGAAACAAGGACCAAGTCATCCCAACACCAGAATGACCCACCAACAAGTGACGGTGTTTGATCAAGAACGCAGTGATCACTTGCAAGGATCACTGGATGGATTACATCATATTCAAAAGGAACATTCCGAATCCTGCCACCAACATACAAAACTCTATTCTTTATCGTGGGATTGAACTTGCAAATTGCTCACTCTCGCGAGACTGGCATGGCTTTACGTCATCTTGCTCCCGATATTCTATAACCTTGAAGACCTGTGTAAAGCTCCAATGCTGTACACAGCAAATGATCCCTGTCTCAGCAGCCTGTAGCTCTTTCAAGGACAAGCCACTCCCCTTGGTTCTAGCCTCATTATTGTCAGCTCTAACTCGAGCAAACAAATACATCCTGAATCGCAGTAACCAAGCCACTGTCCACTTCAGACGAATTTCCAAGACGAATATGTACACATCATGTCGTCTATCGCCCTCTTCAGCTCTACAAAGAGAACTTGCCCCTGTTTCTTCAGCTCAGGATCTGCCTTTGACACCTCACAGAGTGTTGTAGATCACCGCGCAGCGCGACTGGAAATGCTGGCTAACGGTTTTCTCCCTACCAGAAAAATCGTGGTCCAATGAACCCGCAGTGATTCTCAGTCATCGCAGCAGCTTTAATGCCTCTGAACCATCATCGGCCGGGTTTGAACCTGTCTCCACATAAAGCCACTGTGATACTTCTGAGGAGGACTGGATCTTGGCGATACAATTTGCCACAAACGTATGAAATCTCTTGCTGTCATTCCGAATATATTGAAGCACCGATGTAGAATCAGTCCAGAATACTTTTTACTGCACTAACCACCGCCACGAGCTCCAAACGTGTAATGTTTTGCACCTCGAGTGGACATAACCCGACTTGCACCATGACGAAGGGGCAACGAACGCACCCACTTACATCCACCTTGCGAAGGTAAGTGACTACTCATAAGCACACTCCGATGCGTCTGAGAAGACATGTAGCAGGCTGTCTACCACCCCGCCAAAGCCCAAGGGCTTGAAGCACCTGTCTATCTTGCGTCTCTGCATCCTTGGCAGGTCACTTATCCACTCACACCATCGTTGATCCATCTCTGCAGGAACTTGATCATTACAGCCGATGCCACTCCATACAGGGAGCTGGCAACTGATAGTATTCCTCTCCTGCTACAGGGGTTGTCCTTCGCAACAACCTTGTACCCAAACTTGTCACTCTTATCATCCCACTGCACACCAATTGTGCGTTCTACAGGCAACTCATCCAATGCTGAATCCTTGACGCACACCGCCATCTCGCTGCAAGGTATGGCAGAGAACACCTCACGACCACTGCTGAGCTACTTCCATAAACGGAAGCTTCTTGTGGCCAGTAGATCACAAAGTTGTCCAAGACTGGTTTTACAGCTGTTTCATCAAATCATTATGACTCAGGGCTGTACAACGCAGCGCTAACGCTGCACAGCTGGGCGATGATGTTACCCCCAAAGAAGTGAACAACCATGCCGAACGCTGCTGATTCTTTGGAGTAGCCTCCGTCTCTTCACCACAGAAACCGTAAGCATCACGAAATTGTTCTCCGGGACCTTCACTCTATGAAACATAGACTCTATGTCACCAACGATAGCATAACGCTCCTTATGAAACCTTGTCAGCACACCTACCAAGTTGTTTGCCAGCATAGGACACTGCAAAAGCTTCTCATTCAGGGACGTTCCCTTGAATCTGGCAGTCGAAGACAATCCTAGCCTTTTCCTGCTTCTGTGGGTGGACAACAGGGTGGCGTGATAAATACCACAGAGCTTCCTCTCTTGCAGGTTTCTCATCTCGTGTGGCTTTCTCAGGACGTTCCTTCACCGCCTCTGCATAGCTTTTGGCCAGATAGGCATCCATGGCGGTACTATAATTCTCATATATAGTAAAATCCTTCTTACGGCGCCTCTTCATGAGCCTCAGCCTTGCCTCAGCAAGTAGTCGGTTTTTGGTAGGTGAGGTTCCCAAGCACGCCACGGAAGACCAATCTGTGTCCATCCCGCGCCATCACAAACTTCTTGATGATCCTTCTTGCCAGTTTGTCTTCAAAGGACTCAGCCACATCAGCCGCGCTGTTTTAGACTCCAAAGTCTATTTTCCAGATTCACTGAACTTGACAGTGTAGGAGATTGTTATAACCAGAAGCGTGATTCACAGTTAATCTGGCGTTCCCGCCACCTGCGGCAGTTGGTCCAGTCAAGGTCTACCCAAGCAAGGACCTCACGGCATATGGCTAATTCCAGTTCCCACGTCACTCTTCCAACTGCCAGAATACTTCTGGCACATCACTGGGATGCTGGGATTGTGGAAACTCCAGTTCCCTAAAGTGAGGTCCCTCTTGTTCATCTTCCTTCACTGGTATGTTGCAGCTTGACACTGGAAGTCTCTTTACAGTCCACAGCCTCGGCAGGCGAACACTGTCGATGCCATCGAGGCTATGCACCGTCATGTCAACCTCGAGGATAAGCTTCTGGAGGTTTTCCTCATTTACCGGCCGTGGTGAGAAAAAAAATCCGTCTGGACACCCTCCAGACCCTGTTGATTAAACAAGACGTCTATCAAACGTCGCTTCCACCATCAAGAAGAGCCCGGGTTTTTGCCTCCTCGAACCCTCACAAATACGATCCTAAGGCACACCTTTTTGGAGGCTACTCTGCTTTTACATTCCCGAGTTTTTGGCCAAGTTTGTGCTGCTACATGAGGTCGTTCGAGCTCCAGCTACAGTAGCTGTACTTGGTGGTCGACGATTCACTGTCTGGGTCTCACTTGCTTTCTGCGACAGAATCTACAGAATAGTAATTCCGATTGGGTTGAAACTTGGTAAGTTGTTGTACCGGAATTTGGTGTAGATAAAAATTGAGGTGACGTCATCATGGCGTCATCATACAATTTCATACATAAATTGAATTTTTTAAGTGTTCGCCATATCTCACTAACGCAATATGGTAAGTCGAAAATTGTTTTGTATTAGGATCTGTGGGCAATAGGTATATACACAAAATATGGAAGATTGCGTGACGTCATGATGAAAAATACGTGAAATCATGATGACGTCATCAAAACTGTGATTGTTGAAACACACTTGGTGGAAGGTCCAATTGTCATGAAACTTGCTGGGTAGATATATAATAGTACCAGTACACAAAGTCTAAAATGACGTTACAATGACGTCATCGGTTGAGTTTTTATGAGTTTTGGAATTGATTTTTTTTCGCTTATCAAATTTAAATTTTCTATTCATTCGATTGGCTTCATACCTTATGGGTGACAGACTACAACAAGACAATGTGCTTTGTCACGTTATTGTTGTGATGAAGTCATCATGGGGCATGTGATGTCATCAAAAATGTTTCAACGAACATATGGGAGGGTCCGATTTTTACGCTTTAGTTCTTGAACATTTTGCAAACGTATGTAAAAAAATTCACTGGAATTTGTTAGATTTGCCCAGTGTTCTGTTTTCAGGTGGGCGATACATGCGAAGTAGAGGCAGGCATCGCCTCTTTTGTGAGGTTATGTTTTAATCGTTTACCGTTAAATTCAAGCAACTCCCTCTTAGGTGTTATGCCCATTCACCTTACCCTTAGCTCAATGCGCCGGCTGCTAGCGAATTTTCCTTTCCCTAACGACATTGTAAAATATCAAGAGAGGGTGATGTCTCTGCGTAATGCATTTTCATGATTTCGGGGCTAACATGTACATTGTAAACTAAATAGAAGAAATGAACATGTTAAAATAAATAAGTGTGAATCAAGAAATGTACATTGTCAACAAAATCAAGAATAAATCCCGGAACAAAAATGAAAAGTAAATTTGCTTCGAACTGATGATGTACAAAAGATAATAGGCCCTAGTAACATGTTGTTTCAAATTACAACTAACAGAGAAGTATCGTTGAAATCGAATTCCAGTTTTAATCACAGTTAAACCTTTCAATATATATATATAGGTGAAAAAGCCGCTTCCATGGACAATCAGCATATCTAGTTCTTCTTTACAAAATGTGGAGGGCCTGACGTTTCGATTCCAACAGGAGCTTTCCTTTCTCAGAGGCAAAATGACACGTAGACAGGACAAACAAGCAAACGGGGAATCATCCATGTTCCGCGCTGGAATGTTCCATGAATATATTTATATATGGTTTTTTATTGATGTAGTTACATAGCAGAATCTTTGGCAAAAGTGTTATAGAACAGCTAATGACTGCTTTATCTCTTGATGCAGTAAAACGAGCCTTCCTCGTCAATTTATCGTATATTCTTTTTTCCCTAGGCTTTGCCTTGACAAAAAATAGAATTCTCAGTGGATCACCCAAACCAGCAACGGTTGTAATTGATACAGTGCTCAAACAATAGGTTACTGATTCATCTGCATATCGGTGGAATTCCAGGACTGTGTTAGAAGCCTAGTCAAACACGGAGCCGTGGTTGAAGTGAAAACATCATTCGAAAACAACAGGCTGACATCGCTCATGCTTGCTGCCGAGAGGGGACACTTTCAGCTGGCCAAAGTTCTCATTGAGGAGCTTGGAGGAGAAATTGAGAATAGAGGTTGGGATATGATCCTTATTCAATGACATAACTGAGCCTTTACTATTTTGGAATCAGATGAAATAAAAAGTCAGAATTTTGAATTTCCCCTTCCAAAAATGAATCCGTGAAAGTCTAAGCCACTTAGGTGGCTTTGAATAAGAAACTTTGAAAAACACCAGGAGGTTGCCATACTGCACACTGGTGATAAGGCCATTGCGTTGTTGGTCAGGTTTGTTAACTTTAAACACCAGACCCTGATGTCCGTCAGCGGTCTGCTTTCTGAAAATGCTGGCTTCCTCTTTTTCCTTAAACAGCTTGTGCAAGAATTAAAACAAAATTTAAACCTGGCTACAAGTCCAAATTATTTATTTCCATTTCATTGTGTAGATATAAGGGTTGTGAGGTTTACATTGTAATTTGGAAAGTTGTGAAAAAGCTAATCGTACCAACCAGATAGGTTCAAGCGCACATCCTTGATGCTGGCCTGCATGAACGGTCACTACCCAGTGGCTACTCTACTCCTGAGGAAAGGAGCTAATCCTAACGCCAAGGACTCATCAGGAAACACTCCAGTCCACTATGCTGCTGCTTATGGCTGGTGGCACTGCCTCAAACTACTCCTCAATGCTGGTGGGGACCCTACCATCTTCAATGCAGACGAGCTGGTACCACTAATTAGGCTTTTGTCATCGTAGTTAGACTCGTTAGATCAGCGCAAGAACGTGGTATAAAATTCAGATTTTGCAGCAGACTTGCGAATGTCGTCTTCATTGTCATTATCATTCAATATTTGGCTCTTACGTGTAGGGTGGATATGAATTATTAATTAAACTAAAATAAAATAAACGCACCTTTCGTTAATTCGTACATTTCTCAGGCTGGATTTATTTTGGGTTACTCAATTTAGTAAGGAGTTGGGCTTAGGATTTGGCAAGTCACTATCAGGAATGCCTGGTTTCCATGTACATGTGTGTGTAACCAGACGCAGGGAGTACCTAATCAGTTTTCGATAACACACGATCATGTGGAAGAGCTTTATCGCGACTGACGCTATCAGGGATGGCTGCAGTCGATGTAAACACCGGTTTGTGAACACAACTCATGTTTTATTCACTATGTACGATGCTTCCTGAAACCGCTTTCCTTTCTTAAATACTCTAAAGTCAGAAGAAACCTGACTATGTTGCCATAATTACAAGTGTAGCCTCAACGTCAAACTTTGGGCAAAGAAGGTGACAATATTTTTTATTCATCATTTCGAACTACCCATCGGAGCATAGGAATGGTAATTTACAATTTGCCCCTTTTGTATTATCTTTGTTCCCACACAAATTAAGTTTTAGAATATTTTTACAGGAATAAAATCGCTTTCAATTCTAGATGACCAGTTGGTTAATAAGGCTTGTTTGCAGAAACCAAACGTAGATGTCATTCTCCTCTGTTCCAGAGGTATGTTACTCCGATAACTCCCCTGGGTGCTGCCTACATGAAGGGCCACTTTGGGTGCGCAGAGCTCCTGCTGAGCCACCCCAAGGTAAACGTTAACTGCAGAAACAGGGAGTGCGAGACGCTGCTGCTGACGGCATGCTCAAAGTTCACAACTGAGGAGTCAATTAGACAGCTGAAGGTGTTCGTTGAGAATGGAGCTGACATCCACGCATCAGACCTGCGCGGAAGGACACCTTTCAGAGTTGCATTAAAAAATGTAAGGATCAAAAGGTTTTTCATTTGACCCTGCCATTTGTGGATCCCGGGGGCCAGAGTCGCATTTTTTTTTCATTTTTTGAAATATGAGTAAAAGATGATTCTTTCGGGACGAATCCTTTCATTTCCACAGCATGGAAAAGGTTCGTAAATTAGCCTCAAATCTGAGAAAGGCCATGAAATGTTAAATGAAGAACTTTCCAACATTTCTTGGCTTCCCCGAGAATTATTCCAACCCCTTTTCCTGTAAGAAAAAAAAAGATCTGTAGAATCTATTCTGTAAACTTCCATTGTTTTTATCCTTACTCCGTAATCGTATGATATTCTTTGATCAGGGTCGGACCGACTTGCTGAAGTTTTTTCTCAGTAAGAATGCCAACGTACCATTGGATGGAGACACAGCTGGTGATAATCCACTGCACTTGATTGCGAGGTCTTGCCTTGACAACTGCAATGAAATCTTGGAAATGCTAATTGAGAACGTGAGTCCAATCGCCCTCCTCTCGCCACATTTCAGGAACTGCTTCATAGGCAACAAAATACTATAGTTTAGCAACTTTTGATAACATGCATAAAATAAAAGTAGCACGCACCAGTCAGCAGCAATATGCATTACATGGACTCGTGGCTGGTAACGTGTAACATAAGGAAGCATCAAACGATAAGCATGAGACATCACACACGGCAGCAAATAATATTTTAGAAAGAGCAACCTAAGCCAAAATGGGACAGACATAGTGAGTAGCCAGCAGTTATCAAGACATGGGAAACAATAATTGCAATTCAGAGACGTGTGTGATTTAAGCACTCCACAATCAAAAAGGGGATGAGAGTTTAATATAAGACTCACTTAACAATCATACATTAAGAAATGGGCCAATTCTGACTCAAAATATGATGATGCACATTGAAGAGAAATAGGATGCTGCGTTGCTCTTAGCTGAAGAGTGGGGGACTAAAGAGTACTCTCTCTGGGCATACATTGCTGCTGGAGTCTGGTTGGTCCGTTGATAGGGCTTGACTCAAACCTATACGACCCCCTGCTTACCAATGCAGACATCTTAATCATTCGACCATCGATTTTGCCGAGGTTAGCTGGCTGATCAGAGTCGGATGGAGCAGCGCCAAGTGGGTACAGCAAACCAGTTCAAAATGTGCTTTGCGTTAAGGATTTCAATAAAGGGTTCTGTCGTGACAGCTAATCATTCAAACCATTTGTGGGCAAAGGATTCCCCCGGTTTGCCTTTTTGTGTAAGGAATGCAACCATGATGTATACGTCACTTGGAACCCAAGCCAAACGCCTTAAAATGACCTCTTTTTGGTTATTTCCTGTGATGATCACTTACCAAGTATTATTAATGCCTTGTTGAGCTAATTTAAAATGATGTGTTTTTTTCAGTTAAAAAGATTAATTAGTGTTTGACACTTGTAAGGTAGATCACACAGCCGTTTATGCAACAGCCAGCGTGGAAGTGTTATGTGCAAAAGTCTATACATATCCGTAAGGAAGCTTCCAATGCAGGAAATCGTTTTGTCACACCTTATTACCGAAGGTTCATAATGGATTCGAGCGAAACCTATGATGTCCGGATTTGTTTTCACCAGCCCTCGGACATCACTGAAAACAGAGTGTTTGTAACATACGTCAGTGACGGCAATCTAACAGATATACATGCACATGATATTTTATCTTGTTCAGGAAAAGACAAAATTCTCTAAAGGTGACAAGCAAACCCAGAGGAGCCAGGGGGCAAAGGTTACAACTTTGAAGGAAGCCGCCCAGATGAAAAACAACAACGGATGCACCCCATTACTGGAATGCATTATTGAACACAAATTGCTCTGGGTAGTATGCTTACACTATGTGATGATTTCTAAACGAGCACAGGCAAATCCTACAGTATGTCCCAAGAAAGTGTCCCTCTGTTAATATTGTTGTCGACCCACACAGTAAATTTCAAAAATTTTAGTTGTCGTGTGTAGATAGTCCTGGTCCTTCGCTCAGAACTCTATGATGAGTTTTCCTCAATTTCCTTCAAACTTCAGTGCACAATATTCGATTGAAATGGTTTCAAAAGTTGTTTACAGACTTTTGTATCTAGGATGAATGATTAAGGTTATTGTCAGTAGCAACTAATTGGTGAGACCTTTGCAGCAGATATGGCAGCTAGTGTTAATATGCAGTTTGATCCCCCCCCCAGAAACGCAGTTTTGAGTACCACGACACTCAGTGTCCCAGACGGCATGCTGTAGTGAAGGTAACTAATTTTGCGTAAAATATATTTTGAGTGTGACCTATGAATAGACTTTTATCCATTTCCTTAAGTGTAGGCATGGTATGGCCCAACTCAAATGAGAGACTAGGCAAGCCCTTTTTTCAGAATTCTGTCATCATACGTAAATCTTTATTTGTTTCAACTTACTGGTTCCCTCGGCAATTAATAAGTTATTCTGTTTGAAACAACCTTGCAAACGTCCACTTGGTTTGTTTCATATAAACTAAAAATTTGCATTACCGTACTCGTAGTTCTAACATATTTTACCTTGTTTCCGATGTTTCAAAGGTTTATAACAGTTTAACATTTTTCCTTCGTTTTTCTTCGGCTCATGCTCTCCCTCTTCTGGCAATTTGTTCCTGGCTCTGTTTTGAATACATTAACCTTTGAAACTTCACAATGTACAATTTATTTTTTATTTATCATGTCTCCTTACACTGCGTGTAGGCACTGATCGATCTTTGTGAGTCAGATATCAACGCACTTGTGGGAAAGGACTTTAAAAAGGTGCCACGTAAGTACAGAAACATTATATAACACACAGGCAAGTGTATCTATCTAATGAATGAAATGTTTGGGCCAAAATTGGTTCTGCTCTGGATTGTGTTCAGCATTTAGTTAGCGCTTCCAAGTTTCATGTGAAAAGGTATGAAATAACCCTAACTGCCGCTCCAGAGCTATCGAAATATTTTTACTAGGTTCTTCGAGTAGTTCTGAAATGAGAATAGGTTTGTTTTATACTAAAGCTCAAATTGTGACAAGTTACCATGCTGGAAGGTACACGTAGTCTTGCATTTGAGGCTGTGTTCAACCAACTGATCTCTGTGTACTGACTAGATTGTACCCTCGCACATCTTTGTGCACATAAATGTCCTTGCAACTGGATTTTTTCTTTTGCATCCAAAGATAACTGCCGCCATATTCGATGCTGCGTCATGCACTCTATTTTACCAAGTTTTTAAGCAATTGCAAAGTAATTTGAAGGATAAAGATATTTACCTTAATACCCATAATTTGAAGTCCATGCAATTCAATTCAAAAGAGTCATGATGCTGCGACCGCCAAACTTAAAGATCTCAAGACTTCCGCAACATTCCAACACCTTTTGCATAATATGACTTCAACCCTAGTCTGGTTGTGCTTCCCATTCGGGGCTGATTTGTTTCATGTGGATCCAGAGTGAAATATGTACCGTGATCCATGTTGGATCACTGACACCAGAACACACCTAATCGATGGAGCAAATCAGTGTTAGGATGACTGATCGAGATCCAGATCCGCGTGAATAAACAGAGAGATCAGTGATTACACCCAATTTATTTTTGGCAATAAATTCGCAGGAAACTCTTGTAGTCTACATATCCTTGCGTCCAAGAAACCGTGTGAGGTCTTGTCAACGATCATGGCGATGAAGCCCAAACTGGATGTAGTGAATGCCGAAGGATACACGCCCTTGTTGTGTGCCATCGTCGCTGAGCAAGCTCAAAATGCGAAAATGCTTGTAAGTAAATATAATAGCTGATTTTCAGACTTACATCGTGAGAACAGAATGAAGCATAAAGAATTGATTCAAGTAAATTGGTGAGAGAGTTGTAAATTGTGTGAAAATTAGCAGAATTCGTGTGGCTCTCCTAAATATGACCAAAACTAGGGTGTAACAAATAAAAGAGGAATTTGTGCCCAATATACAGGGTGTATAAAAAAGTATACAGTCAGAAAATTAACTGCAAAATAAAAATGCAAACATTTTTCGAAAATCTCTTCTACATGAGTTGATTAGATTATCATGCTGTTATTAAACTTGTGATCATTAACAGATTTTCATGCCTAAGTGACCAGGAGCTATTTTCCTAAATCGCTCAAAAATTGGCTTGCACAAACACTTGCTTTGTTCAGAATTGGATCAAAAGTCTAGAAAAGCAAGTATGGTGTGCGCTTCAATAAATATCATTTACTTCACCCATTTGGTCCTCCACGTGACCACCATTTCGTTCCACACAGATTCGTGACCTTCTCAGCATGTTGGAGACAGCACACGTGATCATTGCTCTGTTTTGCCTGAGAGCATTGATCTCGGCAGTGATCCTTCCATCAAGGTCATCCAGGTCCGCTGGTGGAGAAACAAAAACCTTGGACTTCAAATTTCCCCACAGGAAAAAGTCCAATGGCGTGAGGTCGGGTGATCTCGGTGGCCATTCCACAGGCCGAGGCAATGCAATCACACGGTTATCAAACAGTTCTGTCATGCGCTCTTTAACCGTTCTCCTCCTGTGTGGTGGAGCACCATCCTGAAATGATCCTGTGCCCACCAATCCCTTTGAAACTACCCATTTCTTTGGCGACGATAACGAGGCATTCGATCAATGACTGAAATGATGTTGGCATTGATCGTTTGGAAGTTCATGTCACCGTTCATGTTGTTGCGACAGACGAATTGACCAATAATGCTCCCGTTCCCAATCGAGCCCACCCAAACTGTCAGCTTTGTCATTACTGCGTTGATAGTCAAACGTCGAAGTCGAAAAAAACCTTCCAATATACTCCAAGGAACAAAGCACGTACCATACTTGCGTTTCTGGACTTTTTATCCAATTCTGAACAAAGCTAGTGTTTCCGCAGGCCACTTTTTGAGTGATTTAGGAAAATAGCTCCTGGTCACTCAGGCATGGAAATCTGTTAATGATCACAACTTTAATAACAGCATGATACTCTAATCAACCCATGTAGAAGAAGAGATTTTGCAGTTAATTGTCTGACTGTATTATTTTCTTGATACACCCTGTATATCTTGATACTGAGCTCATCGCATGGTACAGCAAGATACGAATCAAAACTTTTGCAGTTATGATTGACGTGTGCTGTATTATTGTATCTGCAATCAGTGGCAACTTTGTAAAGCATTTAAATTTCAATTTAGCCCTACATGGATTCAATTCCTAGCCTGGGACATGCATTGGTAGATGTGTTCAGTGGTTCTCTCATGTGCCACGTGCCGCATTGTTGTTTAATGTCTTATTGTACAGCACATTAAAACAGAAATATATGCAATTGCACTTCATATATGAATAGGTTGAAATAAAATAGGCTAAAGTGTTCATTAATCATTGTGAATGGATTGTGCATGTTCAGTGAATGTTGTTTTACAGATATTTGAATTTTTTTGTTTTTTTTTTTGTTAAAGCTCCTGTTTCTTATAAATCTTTCTGGCGGTAACTTTTGGAAGCTGAGAAAAATCAACTAATACTCTGAGAAATTGGGCTTGCAATGCCTGACATGAGCTCTTTTGTTCAAATAGGTTTTTCATTTATCACGATTAGTTGAGTTGCATTCTGTGCCTGAATAGGAGAGTAGGCCTACCTTTTCTTCGACTGTGTTAACATTTGATGTATATTTAGATCAGGAAAACATAAAATCAAAGTAAGCTAGGTTGGTATTTCAATAAGGCAAAGTCATTTTTGAACTAAGCAGGCATAGAAGCCACCTCATGGCCGACTTGGGCTGATAGGGCAGACTTGGTATTGCATATTGCCGTTCTTGAATGACTTCTAATGTGTTTTGTGTTGTTTGCTGTTTTGAATACTGAGCTGGCTCTGTTGGCGAATGTACCTTTCAGATAACTGGTAAAGTAGACGTGTTTTCATTTACTTTCAGCTTGCTGCAGGTGCTGACCCTAACTGTTCAGACAAGCACAATGCCCTGCTTCTTGCAATTAAGTAAGTACATACATCAGCCGCATGTACAATGACATTGACGAGAGTCATTTATCTTTGCAGTAAAGCTATACAACTACTCAATTTTAGTGTTCACATCGAGAAGTCTTTACAGCTGTTTATACTTGGAAGTGGAAGGTGTGCCAGTAAATGCAACGATAGGTTTTCGTGAAGTTAGAAAAGAGCTTATAAATGTACAGTAGTTATTATGGTAAAGTGTCATTTTTACTTCACTTGTATATGGAATAGGGGCTGTTGCCATTTGTATCAGTAGCTCTGTACCTTTCTGAGATTTTAATACGTATTCTTCGTTGTTAGTAAAATGCTTCTGAAGTCATTGAAGCTGTGGCGGGTCTTTTTTCTTTCTTCTGCAGAAACAACCTGTTGTGTATTGTACCAGACCTCCTCGCTAAAGGTGCTGACATCCGTGGATCCGTGTTTGAGAACAAACAACCCAGCATTATGCATTTCATTCCAGTCTACATCGGTAAGTGCCATTAATTTTTCCCACAAGGGCTCTCAGCATGAGAATTACTCTCTGTAGCTCGAATGGTTACAAGTTTGAATAACCAGAGTACATTTGCAACACTGTCCTACCCCAATATGTCTGATTACCGTACTTGAGCCATTTTCTTGTAATCCCATCATAACTCACATTTTGCCATTGGTTGTTACTCCCTGTGTTCACCGTACCTGCCATCTGGTGCACAAATTTTAGGTCAGAAGCTCGCTTTGTACTTAGCTATGAAAAAAGCTCTTAATGATAAGCAATTTTACCATGCCCTAGGGCCTGACTCCCGAATTGTTGAAAAGATACCTGTAGCTTAAATTCGAAATGTAAAATACGACTCAGTTAAACTGTAGTTGTCACTCGCACGTGTCCCAGGCTGAAACTCCCATGCAGTTAATTTTCTTAGATCAAACTAAATTGAAAACCCCAAACTTCAACCAGGAATCTCAGTAATGAAGAAGGCATAGCCTCGCTAGTCGCTGTTGCCGAGCACGTCCCACAGTAGTAGTTGAACATGAAATGTTCCAGTTGATGTTGGCACCATGGCAAAATTACCATGAGGCTTGGGGTCAACTACAAACAGTCAGGTCCAATGTGTGGAGTATTTGAAGTTTTACAAAAGAAATTTATGAGTGTGCCCCCCAGCCACCCATCCGCCCTAGTGCTGGCTATAGAAATTCCACGTTTTGTACACTGGATAGAAGGACACAATAAACACTTCCCTCCCTCAAAACTACAGGGTGTCCCAGGAAAAACCAAACCATGACGAAAGGGGTTAATATGCCAAAACCATGAGACATGATTATAATGTATAAGGATCTCCGAAAAGTAAAAGAATTAATGGTGCAAATGATTTGTTTCTAAACTGGGCTCAGAACAGAAATTAGGAACATGTATTGGATCCGATTATTGAACATATTTCTAGGAAAGACAAACATTTATGGTAAAAAATTGTGTGTCTTATTTGAGCCCGGCGAAGATACTGCGAAAACTAAGGTTAGCACATGAGAACTAAGGGGCGAGGAACAAGGCTACCAGACGATGACAGATCTGCGTAGAGAAAAATTACAAAATTCTTATGTATTATAATTGTAAAGTTAAGCAATTCTGGAAATGTACATTGGAAGAGGGTAACCACTCCATAAAAAATTCAAATGTATGGAAAACAGTAGAGTACATATATAAAACAGTGTGTGTTTCACAGGATGGTAGCGTGCACTTAAAACACATCTCTCAACCACTGATGACTTCAGTCTACAATACTAAACATGTTCCGTTGAACAGAAATCTCATGTTACGGGGAATCCTTTCGTACATCAAAATGAAGACACATTATAATGCAATATAATACACACGTCGCCCATAATTTCTTAATTTGAATAACAAAATTTACATTTAAGCTTTGTACCTGCCAGAAGATTAGTGAGGGGGGATCTACAGGCTACAGCATTCCTGGCTTCTTATCGGCAGCAACGGTATTATGCTCCTAACTGACAAATATATCCAACGTGTCCAAACGATCTGTCTTTATGATAAAAACTATGTTCAGACTGTTCAAATTCCCGTCACAATGTGATTTGACCGTTAAAGAACGTTGCAAAAAAGACTGACCAAAAGAAAAAAAACACTATCATTCAATGCATGCAATTGACCTATTCTTGCTTTACAACAATCAAAATTACATATGGAAGATATCTAAAAATTTCCTTACCAGAATGAAGTCCCGCACTACTAAATTTCCGTCGGCTACAACCACCGGTCAGGACTAGATGCAGCAATAGCTTTTACTTCAGAAAAACGACCAAGGAGGAAAGCAATGTGGCTATAAACTAAGTAAACGCAAAAAACGAAGAGATAACAGCATTCTGTGTGACTCCTCTCACGATGCCATGCGCAGAAATGGCCGTCTTGAATTGGGCGCTGCACCACGCCCTAACCTGCGCATGCTTGGCTAGGCATCGACAAAAGAGGGATCCCAATACCACGCTTTAAGCGTCAATCTATGCACTTCTGCGTTTGAAAACGAGGCTGTGTGTGCCAGCTTCAATTTTTTATACGATCAGACGATTGGAAGTAAGGAGTCAAGAAACAAAATACAAAAAAGTATGTTAAATTCAGACTTTTCAGGCTGGAAATTTTTGTGGAAGAGTCTTTCAGGAAAAAATAACGGCAATTTACCGCAAAATAACGTACTTGCGAACCGGATACTGCATGTACTGTGTCGACTCAGCGGGCGCGCGCGACGAAGTCCAACACAGACAGCCTCAGTTTCGAAGCAGATATGCTCAGACTGGGCTAACGTGAGATCCCGCTGTACACAATTTGCCCAGGCTATAAAAGAAAGAAATTCCTATTAAATGTGGGGAAGGACATGTACGTGTTAACCAAATTAATTCGCAGTACGTGAAATTCGGTTGGTTACATTATGAGAAGGAATAAAACTGAGTGCAAGAGAAAATCAGTGACTGGTGGCAGAATATTCGGAACCTAGGTAATTTTTATGGAGGGTTCGGGTAGAACAAGTCGTCATAGATTACTGTTTTGTACTGAATTTCTGGAGTTGCTCACTGTAGAAATCATCAAATCATTCAGCATTTGTCATACTTTACAACTTCGTGCCGCTCTCGTACATAATGTTCATCTGAAGAGAGCATGCATCTTTTCTTAATTCTCAAGAGGACTCTGAGGCCCAAGTCTCTGTAGCCGAACAGCTTGTTTCAGCAGGAGCTTCTCTGCATACGATGGATGACCAAATGAGGAC